>JAPDOI010001746.1:0-146433 GCA_029168955.1 Aplectana chamaeleonis
GGGCGGACTCAGGGAGGGCCAGTCACGGCAGGTTAAGCAAAAGAAGCACCCTGTCGGAACGACCGGTGCGCGCTAGGAAGACCGTCCGGGGTCGCGATAGGAGCCCCGGAAGCAACCGCAAGAATGAAGACTAGAAGATAACACCCCGTTTCCCCCTGAGGAGAGAGCCGTGAAGGAACAGCCACTGACGCCATAGTCAGAGGCTACAAGGGGGGGAACACTCGACCATCTGCGCGTCGGAAGATATGCCGACATGCGGAAGGTGACCAATCCGGAGTATTCCCGGGATACAATGGGGGTCCCCGAACTGGGCAGACAGGTGCCCGAAAGAGGATGACTGTAGGCTACCTATAGTGCCCCAAACATCCAAAGGACGATTGTAGAAAAAATGATCGGGAGAGCACACCGCGTGGGTCGAATGCAACTGGGAGCAAATGTGTGCACCCGTGGACTAGGCGGAAAAGAAAAGATCCGCCCGAGAAATTGAAGGGGGCGTGTTAAAGCCCCACAGACACGGGCGTCCCGCTCACTCCCACTTGGGCCCGCACACTTTCTTCGGCGTCCGGCTCAATCGCATTTGGGTTCCACAAACTTTCTACGGCGTCCTGCGCACTTCCACTTAGGTCCTGCACACTATCTACGGTGTCCGGCGCACTCTACCTTGGGTCCCGCACACTTCCTACGGCGTCCGGCGCACTCTACCTTGGGTCCCGCACACTTTCTTCGGTGTCCGGCGCAATCGCATTTGGGTTCCACAAACTTTCTACGGCGTCCTGCGCACTTCCACTTAGGTCCTGCACACTTTCTACGGCGTCCGGCGCACTCTACCTTGGGTCCCGCACACTTTCTACGGCGTCCCGAGCACTTCCACTTGGGTCCCGCACACTTTCTTTGGCGTCCGGCGCAATCGCATTTGAGTCCCACAAACTTTCTACGGCGTCCTGCGCGCTTCCACTCGGGTCCCGCACACTTTCTACGGCGTCCTGCGCACTCCCACTTAGGTCTTGCACACTTTCTACGGCGTCCGGCGCACTCTACCTTGGGTCCCGCACACTTTCTACGGCGTCCCGAGCACTTCCACTTGGGTCCCGCACACTTTCTTTGGCGTCCGGCGCAATCGCATTTGAGTCCCACAAACTTTCTACGGCGTCCTGCGCACTCCCCCTTGTGTCCTGCACACTATCTACGGCGTCCTGCGCACTTCCACTCGGGTCCCGCACACTTTCTACGGCGTCCTGCGCACTCCCACTTGTGTCCTGCACACTATCTACGGTGTCCGGCGCAATCGCATTTGGGTCCCACAAACTTTCTACGGCGTCCTGCGCACTCCCACTCGGGACCCGCACTTTTTCTACGGCGTCCAGCGCACTCTACCTCGGGTCCCGCACACTTTCTACGGCGTCCTGCCCACTCCCACTTGGGTCCCGCACACTTTCTACGGCGTCCCGCTCACTCCCACTTGGGTCCCGCACACTTTCTACGGCGTCCCGCTCACTCCCATTTGGGTCCCGCACACTTTCTTCGGCGTCCGGCTCAATCGCATTTGGGTCCCACAAACTTTCTACGGCGTCCTGCGCACTCCCACTTGGGTCCCGCACACTTTATACGGCGTCCCGCTCACTCCCACTTGGGCCCGCACACTTTCTTCGGCGTCCGGCTCAATCGCATTTGGGTTCCACAAACTTTCTACGGCGTCCTGCGCACTTCCACTTGTGTCCCGCACACTTTCTTTGGCGTCCGGCGCAATCGCATTTGGGTCCCACAAACTTTCTACGGCGTCCTGTGCACTTCCACTCGGGACCCGCACTTTTTCTACGGCGTCCAGCGCACTCTACCTCGGGTCCCGCACACTTTCTACGGCGTCCTGCCCACTCCCACTTGGGTCCTGCACACTATCTACGGCGTCCTGCGCACTCCCACTTGGGTCCCGCACACTTTATACGGCGTCCCGCTCACTCCCACCTGGGCCCGCACACTTTCTTCGGCGTCCGGCTCAATCACATTTGGGTTCCACAAACTTTCTACGGCGTCCTGCGCACTTCCACTTAGGTCCTGCACACTTTCTACGGCGTCCGGCGCACTCTACCTTGGGTCCCGCACACTTTCTACGGCGTCCCGAGCACTTCCACTTGGGTCCCGCACACTTTCTTTGGCGTCCGGCGCAATCGCATTTGGGTCCCACAAATTTTCTACGGCGTTCTGTGCACTTCCATTCGGATCCTGCACACTTTCTACGGCGTCCTGCGCACTCCCACTTGGGTCCCGCGCACTTTCTACGGCGTCCTGCGCACTTTCACTTGTGTCCCGCACACTTTCTTTGGCGTCCGGCGCAATCGCATTTGGGTCCCACAAACTTTCTACGGCGTCCTGCGCACTTCCACTCGGGTCCCGCACACTTTCTACGGCGTCCTGCGCACTCCCACTTAGGTCCTGCACACTTTCTACGGCGTCCGGCGCACTCTACCTTGGGTCCCGCACACTTTCTACGGCGTCCCGAGCACTTCCACTTGGGTCCCGCACACTTTCTTTGGCGTCCGGCGCAATCGCATTTGAGTCCCACAAACTTTCTACGGCGTCCTGCGCACTCCCACTTGTGTCCTGCACACTATCTACGGTGTCCGGCGCACTCTACCTTGGGTCCCGCACACTTTCTACGGCGTCCTGCGCACTTCCACTTGTGTCCCGCACACTTTCTTTGGCGTCCGGCGCAATCGCATTTGGGTCCCACAAACTTTCTTTGGCGTCCTGCGCACTTCCACTCGGGTCCCGCACACTTTCTACGGCGTCCTGCGCACTCCCACTTAGGTCCTGCACACTTTCTACGGCGTCCGGCGCAATCGCATTTGGGTCCCACAAACTTTCTACGGCGTCCTGCGCACTTCCACTCGGGTCCCGCACACTTTCTACGGCGTCCTGCGCACTCCCACTTGTGTCCTGCACACTATCTACGGTGTCCGGCGCACTCTACCTTGGGTCCCGCACACTTTCTACGGCGTCCTGCGCACTTCCACTTGTGTCCCGCACACTTTCTTCGGCGTCCGGCGCAATCGCATTTGGGTCCCACAAATTTTCTACGGCGTTCTGTGCACTTCCATTCGGGTCCTGCACACTTTCTACGGCGTCCTGCGCACTCCCACTTGGGTCCCGCGCACTTTCTACGGCGTCCTGCGCACTTTCACTTGGGTCCCTCACACTTTCTTCGGTGTCTGGGGCAATCGCATTTGGGTCCCACAAACTTTCTACGGCGTCCTGCGCACTTCCACTCGGGACCCGCACTTTTTCTACGGCGTCCAGCGCACTCTACCTCGGGTCCCGCACACTTTCTACGGCGTCCTGCCCACTCCCACTTGGGTCCCGCACACTTTCTACGGCGTCCCGCTCACTCCCACTTGGGTCCCGCACACTTTCTACGGCGTCCTGCGCACTCTACCTTGGGTCCCGCATTTGGGTCCCGCACACTTTCAGGCGGCGTCCCTAGGCACTTCCACGGCGTCTGTGTACTGCACACTATCTACGGCGTCCAGCGCACTTCCACTTGGGTCCCGCACACTTTATACGGCGTCCCGCTCACTCCCACTTGGGCCCGCACACTTTCTTCGGCGTCCGGCTCAATCGCATTTGGGTTCCACAAACTTTCTACGGCGTCCTGCGCACTTCCACTTAGGTCCTGCACACTTTCTACGGCGTCCGGCGCACTCTACCTTGGGTCCCGCACACTTTCTACGGCGTCCTGCGCACTTCCACTTGGGTCCCGCACACTTTATACGGCGTCCGGCGCAATCGCATTTGGGTCCCACAAACTTTCTACGGCGTCCTGCGCACTTCCACTCGGGTCCCGCACACTTTCTACGGCGTCCTGCGCACTCCCACTTGTGTCCTGCACACTATCTACGGTGTCCGGCGCACTCTACCTTGGGTCCCGCACACTTTCTACGGCGTCCTGCGCACTTCCACTTGTGTCCCGCACACTTTCTTTGGCGTCCGGCGCAATCGCATTTGGGTCCCACAAACTTTCTACGGCGTCCTGCGCACTTCCACTCGGGTCCCGCACACTTTCTACGGCGTCCTGCGCACTCTACCTTGGGTCCCACACACTTTCTACGGCGTCCTGCGCACTCCCACTTGGGTCCCGCTCCCTTTCTACGGCGTCCTGCGCACTCCCACTTAGGTCCTGCACACTTTCTACGGCGTCCGGCGCAATCGCATTTGGGTCCCACAAACTTTCTACGGCGTCCTGCGCACTTCCACTCGGGTCCCGCACACTTTCTTCGGCGTCCTGAGCATTTCCACTTGAGTCCCGCACACATTCTAGGTGCCCTGCGCACTTCCACTTGGGTTCCGCACACTTTCTTGGGCGTTCGCCGCAATCGCATTTGGGTCCCACAAACTTTCTACAGCGTTCTGTGCACTTCCACTCGGGTCCCGCACACTTTCTACGGCGTCCTTCGCACTCCCACTTAGGTTTTGCGCACTTTCTACGGCGTCCGGCGTAATCGCATTTGGGTCCCACAAACTTTCTACGGCGTCCGGCGTAATCGGATTTGGGTCCCACAAACTTTCTACGGCGTCCTTGCGCACTTCCACTCGGGTCCTGCACTTTCACGGCGTCCTGCACACTTCCACCCTGGGTCCCGCACACTTTCTACGGCGTCCTGCGCACTCACCTTAGGTTTCTTGCAGCACTTTCTACGGCGTCCGGCGTAATCGCATTTGGGTCCCGCACACACTTTCTTACGGCGTCCGGCGCAATCGCATTTGGGTCCCTTACTAAACTTTCCTACGGCGTCCTGTGCACTTCCCACTGGGTCCCGCACACTTTCTATGGCGTAACCCTTCGCACACCCACTTTGGTTTTGCGCACTTTCTACGGCGTCCTGCGCACTTCCACTTGGGTCCCGCACACTTCCTTAGGTGTCCGGCGCAATCGCATTTGGGTCCCACAACTTTCTACGGCGTCCCTTGCGCACTTCCACTCGGGTCCCGCATACTCTCTACGGCGTCCGCTCACCCCACTTAGGTCCCGCACACCTTTCTCGGCGTCCGGCGTAATCCACGCATTTGGGTCCCAACAAACTTTCTACGGCGTCCGGCGCAATCGATTTGGGTCCCACAAAATTTCTACGGCGTCCTGCGCACTTCCACTCGGGTCCCTGCACTTTTTCTACGGCGTCCTGCGCACTCCCACTCTAAGTCTTTCAGTTAATTTTCTACGGCGTTCAAGCGCACTTCTACCTTGGGTCTCGCGCACTTTCTTCGGCGTCCGGCGTAATCGCATTTGGGTCCCACAAATTTTCTTACGGTGTTCTGTGCACTTCCATTCGGGTCCCGCACACTTTCTACGGCGTCCCGCGCACCCCACTTGGGTCCCGCGCACTTTCACGGCGTCCCGCACTTCGACTTGAGTCCCTCACACTTTCTTCCTCGGCGTCCTGCGCACTTCCATTTGGGTCCCGCACACTTTCTTCACGGCGTCCTGCGCACTTCCACTTGGGTCCTGCACACTTTCCACTCGGGACCCGCATTTACGGCGTCCAGCGCACTTCACCTCGGTCCCGCACACTTTCTACGGTTATGTCCTGCGCACCCCACTTTGGGTCCCGCACACTTTCTACGGCGTCCCGCTCACTCCCCACTTGGGTCCCGCACACTTTTTCTACTTCGGCGTCCAGCGCAATCGCATTTGGGTCCCACAAACTTTCTGTACGGCGTCCCGCACTTCGCACTGTCCGCGCACATTTTTCTGGTACGGCGTCCTGCCCACTCCCACTTGGGTCCCACACACTTTCTACAGGCGTCAAAACTGCCAATCGCATTTGGGTCCCGCACACTTTCCTCGGCGTCCTGCTCACTCCTGCATTTGGGTCCCACACACCTACGGCGTCCTGCGCACCTCCCACTTGGGTCCACTGCACACTTTCTTGCACGCGGCGTCCCGCTCACTCCCACTTGGGCCCGCACACTTTCTTCGGCGTCCGGCTCAATCGCATTTGGGTCCCACAAACTTTCTACGGCGTCCTGCGCACTTCCCACTTTGGGTCCCGCAATAACTTTCTCGACGGCGTCCTGCGCACTCCCGCTTAGGTCCTGCACACTTTCTACGGCGTCCGGCGCACTCTACGCTGGGTCCCGCACACTCCTTTCTACGGCGTCCGGCGCAATCGCATTTGGGTTCCACAAACTTTCTACGGCGTCTCCTCCAATCACCCCAATCGGGTCCCGCACACTCCCATTGGGTCCTACTCTGGCGATCCTCGCTCACCCCATTTGGGTCTCTGCACACTTTCTACGGCGTCCGGCGCACACTACCTTGGGTCCCGCACACTTCCTACGGCGTCTGGGTCCTGCACACCTCCACTTGGGTGCCGCACACTTTCTTTGGCGTCCGGCTCAATCGGCATTTGAGTCCCACAAACTCTTTCTACGGCGTCCTGCGCACTCCCCACTTTAATCCCGCACACTTTCTATGGCGTCCTGCGCGACTCCCAATTTGGGGTCCCGCACACCTTTCTACGGTGCCCCGCGCATCTTCTCCACTTGGGTCCCGCACACTTTCTACGGCGTCCGGCGCAATCGCATTTGGGTTCCACAAATCTTTCTACGGCGTCCTCCGCACACTTCCAATCGGGTCCCGCACACTTTCTACGGCGTCCTGCGCACTCCCACTTAGGTCCTGCACACCCCACACTTCTACGGCATCCGGCGCACTCCCGCATACCTTGGGTCCCGCGCACTTTCTACGGCGTCCTGCGCACTTCCACTTGGGTCCCGCACACTTTCTTCGGTGTCCGGCGCAATCGCATTTGGGTCCCACAAACTTTCTACGGCGTCCTGCGCACTTCCACTCGGGTCCCGCACACTTTCTACAGCGTCCTGCGCACTTCCCACCCAGGGATCCTGCACACAGCTTTCTACGGCATCCGGCGCACTCTACCTTGGGTCTCGCGCACTTTCTACGGCGTCCTGCGCACTTCCACTTGGGTCCCGCACACTTTCTTCGGTGTCCGGCGCAATCGCATTTGGGTCCCACAAACTTTCTACGGCGTCCTGCGCACTTCCACTCGGGTCCCGCACACTTTCTACGGCGTCCTGCGCACTTCCACTTGGGTCCCGCACACTTTCTTCGGTGTCCGGCGCAATCGCATTTGGGTCCCAAAAACTTTCTACGGCGTTCTGCGCGCTCTTGGGCCCGTACCAGGTGTGTGCGGAAAATTCTTTTCGGTAAATTTTTTTACCGAAACTTTTTACCGAAATTTTTTTCGGTAAATACGGTAAAAACGGAAAATTCGGTAAAAAATCTGGCTTCGACTTTTTGGTGCCTATCCCATACAATAGCACAAATGACCTATAATATTTATGTATCATTTGCAATAGTGCATGAAGAAAATGCAAATATTGAGTGAGTTTTACATATTGAACTGAGCACAACGGCTGAACCTGATCAGCGGGACGTTGATTTTGAGAAAAAGTAACATTTAAAAATTTTCTGTCGTCAAGGCCTTTCTGCAGTGACTCAAAATCAGGCCAGCTGATGAAAACATCCTTCCTGCCTCAACTGTGCCAGGAGGCGCGTAAGGCCGTAGTTATACACCGGCGGGACGCTGCGGAATCAGCAAGACCACTACCACATATGTGCGTCCTAACTGTGCTGATGCATGCCAAAAGGAAGTGTTCTCCCAGAAAAACGCGCCGAAAGGCTGTACGTAGCAGTTATACACGCTGCGACACTGTATACTGTATCCTTGCGGGACTTACCCTGATGGAGATTTGACAATTTCCATTAGCTGATTATTTTTCAGATCTTAATTTGTTGAAATATCACCAAAGCGACATAATGAGCACTGCTATGACAGGAGCAATAGATTTCTTGTAACTCTCTGCAATAAACAAGTGATATAGACGTGAAATATCGATAGAATACAATTGAAACGCCCGAGAATTCAAAGACGCAATAATGCAGACGAGTCCCTGATCCACGCAGCAAGCGTCGGCAATGTCATCGCGAGACGTTTTCATTCCGCTGGTGTATAACTAGGACCTAAAAGTACTTATTGGACAGTAAGGAAAGCTGCTGGTACGACGATTTCACAATGGAGTCGTTCCAGAACTGCAGTGGATTCAGTCTTGTGTTCAGAGGCTCCGAAAACAATTTCTCTAGCGCCAGAAATATCTGCTACAGGACTCTGCTGTGTTGAAAATCTGTTGCCATTTTTGAATAAAATATGTATTTCTCGCAGTAGTATCTCGATAAGAAGAAGCACGTGGCACAAAGGGAGAAGGGGTGCGCCCGAAGAGTCACTCTGATATGGGGGGACCTGAGAGCGAATGGCGCGCGCACCTTCTCGCGGACGAGTCCTTTTTACATCGCTATGCTCTCTTCTTGGATATTCCTGGAATTACTAGCTACCCTCAAGCCATTTCGTTTTTTCTGTCGCCCGAATGATTACTAGTTCTCCTATTCGTTTCTCCTATCCACGAGAAGGTGTCCACGAGAAGGTGTGCGCGCCTTGCTCTCTAGGGCCCCGCCCACATCGGAGTGCCTCTTTTCCCTAACCCAGGGTGAAGAGATCGTTTGAACATTCAAAAAATAAGAAAAAGGGTTGAGAAAGAGTAAAAAAACGAAGAATGAAGGAGGAAATCGCGCCAAAGGCATGCCATAACACTAACAACCCCTTGAAATCCGAGTAAGAAGTAGGCCGACTAATCAAAAAAAACACCCAATTTTTTCGGTAAAAATTTCGGTAAATTTCGAGAAAATTTCGGTAAATCGGTAAATCAAAATTTACCGAAAAACTTCGGTAAATCCGGAAAATCGGTAAATCGGTAAACGGAAAACGCACACCCCTGGCCCGTACCCGTAAGGTCGCCCGACCTAAAAGTCAAGCCGAATAAACGGTCAAACAAACACACAGAGAAACGCACTCATACATACAGTTCAGTTCCACAATCGCGTTCAGTCCTCATTATCACAATCAAAGAATCGAAGCGGTTGTTTTTGAAAAATTTAACTAGAACCATTCTCAAAACAACCGCTTCGCTTCTACGATTGTGATAATGAGACATTGCGGACTGAACGCGATTGCGGAACTAGATCATACATACATACATACATACACACACGCACACACAAATTTACCAAAATATCGCTCCAGCCGCGGAGCGGCTGGAGAGGTTTGGTTTTGCCTAGGCCTTGTGATCATATATAGTAGGATTGTAGGAGGAAATAAAGCTTTAGAAGAAGGATTCAACTTGTTATTGCCGCTCACTTCGTAGTTGCGCGATATTGCTATGGATGCTTAAATTATTCGTAATTCGAATATTTGTTCGTTCGAAATAAAAAAATGAACGAATTTATTCGAAATTCGTTCGTTCGGAATGAAAAATGAACGAATTTATTCGAATTTCGTTCGTTCGAAATAAAAACTGAACGAAATTATTCGGAATTCATTCGTTCGAAATAAAAAATGAACGAATTTATTCGAAATTCGTTCGTCCGAAATAAAAAATAAACGAATTTATTCGAAATTCGTTCGTTCGCAATAAAAAATGAACGAATTTATTCGGAATTCGTTCGTTCGAAATAAAAAATGAACGAAATTATACGAAATTCGTTCGTTCGAAATAAGGAATGAACGAATTTATTCGAAATTCTTTCGTTCGAAATAAAAAATGAACGAATTTATTCAAAATTCGTTCGTTCGGTCTCTTTCTAAAAAGTCCTCACTCTACTCAGAAGGTTGGCTCTCGCCACCCGCGAAGCAAAAGTCCGATGGCAAGCAACCCTTTTCGCGGGTGGCGAGCACTCACAAGTCAGGGCTCGCTGTCCGCCACCTCTAATTCGACGGCGCGCTCGCCATACCACACTGACCCGCTCGCCTTCCCCTGGTGGCCGATGAAATGGTAGCGGGTGACAAGCACTATTCCGTGGTTGCTTACCACTAGCTTACACCCCGATTATTAAATTTTCATACCCCAACAAATCTTATTCTCCCACTTCTAACTCTAATTTTCCAGTCACAGTTATTTACAGTTGAATCAAATGTATTTAATATTAAATTATTGCGGCAATCAATATAAATTCACATCAATATTCAACAATTTTCACAAGCGGTCGTTCAATCAATATAATGGACAAAATCGTGATTTCAGATGTAAAATCCGTATCAGCCTCTTTGGTCACTAATATATAATCGCATAGTGGATCTACTGTAGACTGAGGAGAACTCAAACTTTGTTCATAAAAACAGTATAAAGGTACCAGGCCGTCCAATAATTCCTGTCCGAAGATCGTGCTCTGCTGCTGGTGGGACACCAAGGGCATGCTGTACTTCGAGCTGCTCCCGCAAGGCAGGACGGTCACCGCCTCCATCTACACCGATCAGGTCGAGGAACTAGCCGCCGCCATCCGAGAAAAGCGTCCCCGACGGGCCTCGGTCCACCTGTTGCACGACAACGCGCGCCCCCACGTGGCGAAGGAGACCCAGCAGAAGTTGGCGACGCTCGGCTGGGAGACGGTTGCCCATTCGCCGTATTCCCCGGACCTCGCCCCCTCCGACTACCACATGTTCCACCCGCTGAAGCACCATTTGGCCGGAAGAAAATTCACCAACTACGACAACCTCAAATCCGACATCGCGGACTTCTTCGAGTCGCAGCCCCCGGAGTTCTGGGCGAAGGACATCGGCGACCTGCCCAATCGATGGGCCACTGTTGTGGATAACTGTGGTGATTATATTGTTGATTAGACTTGTTTTTCAATAAAGTTGAAAAAAATTAAAAATGGTGAAATTTTCGGACAAGAATTATTGGACAACCTGGCACTTGTAATCGCTATCAAACAGTGTCATTATGGAAACTATAACATTTCTTAGATAATCATCCGTTCCTTGTCTAAGTTAGTACCAAGTATTTTCGAACCTTCCTTTAAATATCAGTATATATGAATATAGTATTCTAACACTACTTATTACGACATCATTCTCGCATTAAGTTATTACATTTCATCTGTATATCGAATCACTGCTATGAACTATTTCATGTTTTTGTAGCAAGGATTTCAGAACATGGCAATAAACAAATAATTACATAATCCACGTGGCATCATGGCTCCATGGTTCTTCCAATGTACACAGCATTCGCTCTTCCATTCCTGCAAATTGACTGCTTTTCCGTGTTCGATTTCGCTGAAGAAAAAAAGATTTTTTTGTGGACTAAAGTAGTACATATAATTAGTACCAGTGCACTTACACTATTAAGAATCCATTGGGCATTGTCTTCGTCCTCGAGGAATGTATAGCTACGAATGTCTTCTGAAATGATGCTGTATCAATGCTTCAGTGGAAAAATTAATTATGTGAAAAAAATGGAAAGGGTGCGAAAAGTAACAGCAAATCTTTGAATAACTTACAGCGACTTGTTATAATCCTACATCCATTGAATTGGATCTATTATCAAAGCGTCAAACAACGTCCTGCGCTCACATTCAGTTCTACCAAAACCAATGTAGAAGCTGAAAGGCACAAATCAAACGATTATTCCGAAGAAAAAAGGCTCAAATTACTCAAGGGGTACTTCGCTCTTCCAACTGCTCTGAATTTTTGAAAATTTCAGGTTCTTGAGAAAAACTTCACAACGGCAGTATAATTTTGTTCCCGAATTTTAAGCTATACCCTTTAATTAAAATAGGGCCCCTATTCCAAACTTTGAAACTATCCTTTTGTCGCCTAAAATATGCTCGGGAAAATTAATCGCAAACAATTAGAGGAGCATCTTACCTCCATAGGCGCACACTCCCACATCGTGCTCCGTGTGGACAGGTTCGAGAATAAAAGAATGAGCGTCAGCGGAAGATTTTTTTCATCTGAAAAAAGTATATTAGAATGTATAGGAGCAGGGTATAGCGGAAAATCAAGAATCATGTGTAAGAAGAAAACTTCATGTTAGGGCACCTGTCAGGTCAAAATTATTGGGCAAGGGAAAAAATAACTATGTTATTGAATACATAATCTGAAAACCGTTCGAAAATTCGAACACTCACACGGGTATTCGGATAAATATACAATTATTGACTTTCATAAATTATATGTCACATGTCTGAATTAAAAGGGCCATTCGGAATTCATGAAAAAGATATGAACGATTTTTTTTCATTTGAGTAAGCATTTTTGGAATAATTTGAGGTGTTCCAAAACAAAAATGGAAGCGTTTCGAATGTCACGTTGGCGTGAAGATAATAATATGGTAATAAGGATAATAATATAATAGAGGCGTGATTGTGCGGGAAATCCTATGCAAGCCATTAACAACCTATCTGGGGTACTTGTGGGTATTACACCTATGGCATTAGATAATTATGTGTTGCCTCGCCTAATGACAACGAGGTCGCTCAAAGGGTCTAGCTAACGGGTAACAGCAATCACGTTGACTAGTAGGTAATTTATATTGTATGATCATATTATGTTCTGAATAACGAAAGAAATCAAAGCAGAGGCATAAAGAGAAAAAGAAAACGAAGTCGAGGTAAGAGACGCCAATTGCGATGTTTGAAAACACAGCGGACGACTGGCTCGCAATCAGCTCGCGACCCGCTATACCACTTCTACTCGTGCTTGCGACCCGCTGTACCCATAGCGGGTGGCGAGCGGAGACGAGGGGGCAGCGGGTGGCGAGCACTCTAAAATGAGGGGTGAGCGCGTGGCGAGCACGACCTGAAATACGCGCGGGTCGCGAGCACTGAGTTCCTGAGTAGTATTCACCAAACGTGCCGACTCCTTTACCCCCTACCCAACGACACGCGTTGATGAATCCGGCCCCAGTACTCCAAAGTACCCCCTGGATAAGGTTGGAGCAAGAAAAATTCAGGCCTGTGGATGCTAAAAATGAGATTGACCTAGCTCCAGAGATTGTGAAGGTAGAAAAAAAATTTCCTCCTAAAAGTTCATGACAAGAGGCACGCAATCGTCGAGTGGTGGCTGGGTGGTGATGCAATCGCCTCTGACATTAACTGTGTAAGATCTGCACAGCCTATGTATTCCTGCAACAATTTCAGGCGCTATCAAAAGCTCACTTCCTGTTGATCTTCAATTGGGTGAAATGAAGCATATTGGACGACATTATGCCACAACCCTCGACCACTGGTACAGGTGAGAGCAACCTCTCAATAGCTCGAGGATTATAGTTTTCCCTAGCAGTGACAACAAAATTCTAGACGGAGGGCACATAGGTCAGAGCACAATCTCATCTACAAATCTGCGCATGACGTAACAGTTGGTTCGGTAGATTCGACGTCGTCACACTCAAGCCTAGTTTTGACTGCATCGCTGCTGTTTTTCACCGCAGCGATTTCAAACCCGCGGCTGCAGCGAAGTAGCAGCGGCAGCGATTCTGTTCATAGTGCATAGCCTCACGGATGATCGAAGAAATTCAATCATTCAGTGAAATTAATGTCTGGTAGTTATCAATAACACGTTTCGTTTCGTAAACACTGATATTGTCATGTGAAATGGTCAACGTTCACTAAACGAAACGTGTCATCAACTGGCAATCGCTCCATCGCTGCCATAGTTGCAGCGATGGAGCGATGATCAGCGACCATTGAGAATCGCTCTTCAAGCAGCGATGCAGTAAAACATAGGATTTCGTCGCCGCGACCCAGCGATGTAGGACGTTTGCCGCGAAGCGATCACAATTGGAGCGGCTTTCCATTACGCGCGATGAAAAAGGAACAGTTGTCCCTCGCATGGCCGCAGCGACCACCTGCAGTCAAAACTAGGCTTCACATTCACAAAGCCAGGTTCTTACTTCCCGTGGTGCACGAGCGTGACAGTGCATGTCTAACATTGCGATTTTCGATTGATTCGCATGGTACACATTACGCCGCGATAAGTACAAAGCCGGCTTTACGAAAGGGTCGAGCGAAGCTGTCTTGGCGTCAGTGTGCAGACGTCTTACTAAGAAAGTAGCACTAGACGATCCGGTTTTTGACAACGAAGTACACTCTGATAACGAGTGATTGTAAGATTGTTTCTAATTGCAAGTTTGTAACTGCAAAAGAGAGCTTGGAGTCGGGTTACGATGGGTTATCAGAAATGGGTCAGGCTGTGTTAAAGGCAGTATACACGCTCGTAAACGTGGTTGAGATAAGTGCGCAAATAGAATGGTATGGCCCAGAATACAACGCCTACGCATTTTGAAGTGTCAAAAACGACCCACAATGCCGCTACATGAGTTAGAAGTTGGCCCCGCCCTGTATTTTCACGCCCCCTGTATTTGCCCTTTTCCTGCAACGCAAGGTTGCTGAGTCATATTCACCGTCGGTACTGTTGGTAGATTGCCTAAAGCCTAGTTTTGACTGCAGGTGGTCGCTGCGGCCATGCGAGGGACAACTGTTCCTTTTTCATCGCGCGTAATGGAGTGCCGCTCCAATTGTGATCGCTTCGTGGCAAACGTCCTACATCGCTGGGTCGCGGCGACGAAATCCTATGTTTTACTACATCGCTGCTTGAAGAGCGATTCTCAATGGTCGCTGATCATCGCTCCATCGCTGCCTTTATGGCAGCGATGGAGCGATGATCAGCGACCATTGAGAATCGCTCTTCAAGCAGCGATGTAGTAAAACACTGCCAGCTGCCAGCTAATGACACGTTTCGTCTAGTGAACGTTGACCATTTCACATGACAATATCAGTGTTTACGAGTCGAAACGTGGTATTGATAACTACCAGCCATTAATTTCTCTGATTGATTGAATTTCTTCGATTATCCGTGAGGCTCTGCACTATGAACAGGGTGTGCTGCGTTATGCCCGAAATGGGCGGAGCGGGGCGGAGTCGGCTGTCACCAATTGCCCAGGTGGCCGGTCTTAAACGGAGGCGCGAGCAACGCAATTATAGCGTTGCACTCACTACGACAGCGTCGACCAACTAACGAGCCATTCAAGCCAAATGACGAGGAGCAAAAAGGAGAGAAATTAAAGTGTGGTGAGATAGGACAATATCAACCGTAAAGGAGTTATTCTATTCGGTTCGTCTGTGACAGTACATAAATGACCCGTGCTTTAAAAAAATTTCTGTGAATCTCTTACAAGGGAACTACTTACTATAAGTCATACTAACCATTCCAAATGAAATATGCTTTACTAGAGCCATTTTTGGACGTAAAGTCCGAATATGCCCATCGCAGCTGCCCAGACTCATTGTAAAAGAAGGTATAGGCATTTTTTTCTCTGATTTTTGTACCTATTCTACCCTCCAAAAAGCGCAGTACTCTTCCGAAAATCCGGGAACGGACCTCAAAATCGAGTTCAGGCCCCAAAACTACCTCCCCTGACAAAGTTTGTTTTACATGTTTTGAGCAGAATCCGGAGAACAAATTAAAAACAATATAAAAATTCGATGATGGTACCTCGCCGCGAAGCTTTAAAAACGCTCATAACTTCTTCCAGAACGAGTCTAGGCAGCTGCGATGGGCATATTCGGATTTACGTCCGAAAATGGTTTTAGAACATTTTATTATTAATGGTTAGTATGACTTATAATAGTTCCCTTGTTAGGCATTTAGCCGCTGAGTATGGAATATTGGACCACTGTCCTTCCCCTACAATATATTAAAATTGCGCTCTGAAACTCAATGGTTTTTGGTGCAAGCTTTCCTTGTTAATGAATTCAGTTTTCCTTTTTTTTTTAATTATCGATTCATATCTGATTCACTCGAGGGTTTGGATAATGTTCTTTTTTTTCACATCGAGTCTTCAGTAATTTATTCGGTTTTTCGAATTTTGGAGTCATTTGGTACAATACCGCTGCTAATTTCTAGAAACAGTTACCTTCATAGCAACCTATATAAAATTGGATCGATTGGTTTGCGTAGCTCGTTAGTTGGTCCAAGCGGCCGTAGTGAGAGCGACGCTATAATTCCGTTCCTCGCACCTTCGTTCGCACCTCGTTTACGACCGGCCACCTGGGCAGTTGGTGACAGCCCACTCCGCCCCTGCCCCCCCGCTTTCGGGCATAACGCCTACCCCCTATGAACAGAATCGCTGCCGCTGCTACATCGCTGCAGCAGCGGGTGTGAAATCGCTGCGATGAAAAACAGCAGCGATGCAGTCAAAACTAGGCTTAACAAGTGAACCAAACACGTCACTGACGGCGAAGATGACTCAGCAACCTTGCGTTGGAGGAAAATGGCAAATACAGGGGACGTGAAAATACAGGGCGGGGCTAACTTCTAACTCATGTAGCGGCATTATGGGTCATTTTTGACACTTCAAAATGCGTAGGCATTATGTTGTAAGCCATACGGTTTGATTCACATTGTTATCCCAACCACGTTAACGAGCGTGTATGCTGCCTTTAAAAGAAAGTGCTTCGGTTTTGGCTCGAAACTTTTTTCTGGAGGTTATTTGGGGTCCTCAACATGAAATTGAGGTCCATTAGTCGATTTTCAGTAACTTTCGATAGGCTTGGTTCGGAGCGCCTCGCACCGAGGCAAATTCCCGGGAAAAATGTGATTTTTGACTATTTCCATAGCGCTACAACAGATTCGCCTCGAAGCTTATCTGTAGAGGTAATTTGGAGTGGCCAGAACGAATGGGGGGGGAAGGTTTGTTTATCGAATTAAGATAGGTAGATTACGGTGGGTCCCGGTCGTTACATGGTAGTTTTGTCAGTCTCAGACCCAGCTGAAGACTTCTCAGAGGTAGTTATTTAGGGGTACTGAACATGAATTTGAGACCTACTTATCGATTTTCAAAATATTAAAGTAGAAAAAGCCAGCTAAATCACTCCACACCCACCGTAAACTAAAGTGAACCGTTTCGTGTTCAAGATCCCTAATGACCCCCAGGGAAATGGTTTTGATCTGAATAGAAAACAATTTAGTTAACTTCCAAATAATCACTGTTTTATGATTTTGGTAGTGACCCATTTCAGTGCTTGGATGAAGAACGAGAAAAACATTCTGGATCTGGGTTACTCGAAGTCTTTCCATCGTCTCTGGCAGTACTACTTCTGTTTGTGCTCCGCGCTCTTCGCTAATGATCACATCGACACCATCCAATTCACCCTCACAAAAGCCGCCTCTTCATGAGGTCGAGAGATGGGTTGCCGAATGGCTTTCAAGGGCTATTCTCTGATAAATGTTGCTTTATGATGTTTTTGCGGTTCTCAATATCCTGTTTCAGCGTGGTCTATTTGTATACTGTGCTTCTCTGGGGCTAATTCCGGTCCGCAATCGCGTCTCGACACGCTTTGCGGCCGCACGTGCTCGAGTCAGTCGAGTTTCCAACGGCAAAGCCTGCTTGATATGGCTTTTTATACAGTTTTCTCCAATTTTTTTAGTTTCCAGTTTCTAAAACCCACCTAGAGTCAACATATCGGCGGCTCTTCCGACTCGAAAGCGAGCGGCCGTAAAGCGTGTCGAGACGCAATTGCGGACCGGAATTAGGCCCAGAGAAGCACAGTATGTGATAGATAACCTAATCTTTCTAGAAGATATCCAGATAATCCAATAAAGAGGACCGTCTAGGGCTAGTTTGTAGATTTATTTTTTTTTCTTTTCATCTCCAAGTTCACATTGAATTTTCAAAAGAGGTGTTACAAGTTGATTCGAGGACTTCGCTGTGTGATTAGTTCGTCATTGTTGGATTTTCACATACATATACTTCTGTTCATATCCTATGCTTGAATAAATAAAATGAATGAAGTCTACAGACCGCCAGCCTGTCTTCTGGCTCCGAAAAGTTCAGGCTTCCGGTCAGGGTCAAGCGTACACTGGGATGATCCCGGGGTACGGCGCGAGGTGTGAGGCCTCACAGTGGGTGGTCTGAGCTCCGGTGACCTGGTTAGGGGTGGGGGGGGGGGGCTGAGAGGTTGAAAATCGGAAAATTGTCACGGCATGTTTATTAAATTGTGGTTTTTTATAAATAACTGATATATGTTCATGAATAAGTGTTTTACTGAATCTCGTTTCTTGTAATAAATAATGTTGGTAAATAAACGTTTGTAAATAATGACATATTAAATGCAGTGTTCACGATAAATTTCACTTCCAATATCTCCACGGTTTACGGAAGGTCTGGTGCCCTATATAGCGAGGCATGCTTAAAAAGGACACGAAAGACGCGTTTTTTAGCCAAAATAGGCCCTCCCTTGCACTTTGATTTTTGAGCGTGGAGGAATTGACCGCTAGAAGGATGATACCTATCAGTGCAATTAAGCGATCAGCTCGCTTATCACCACCTCCTTCACTTGATCATTTCTGTAATCTGAGTCTTCATTTCTTCATTCCGAGGGGGCGGATCTGGGGCACCAGGCGTGTCTGGGGCACCAAAACGCTTGTTTGCAGCCGATATTTTGCCGCTCCTGGCTCGTTTTCCATCGTTCTTTCGACGCTGTGAGCCTAGGATCCTTCTCGCCTATCATTTCACTGTGGAAAGTCAACGAGGATGATCATCGTGAACGCTGCATTTGTGAAACCAGTGCAGAGATATTTAAACTCCAGGTGAAGAGGTAAGGAGAACAACCAGTAGAGAAACTTGGTGAACATTTACAACCAGTTGGATTATAACGAAGCTACGGAGCTTACTTTAAAGGCAGCATACACGCTCGTGAACGTAATTGAGATAACTATGTAATTAGAATGGTATGGCACCTCATACAACGCCCATGCATTTTGAAGCGTCAAAAACGATCCACAATGACGCTACACGAGTGAGAAGTTGGCCATGCCAGTGTATCTGCCCGCTCCCTGTATTTGCGTCCTCCTCCAGAACAAGGGTGCTGGGCCATTTCCACCGTCGTCGATGTGTGAAGGAAGACGCAAATAAAGGGAGCGGGCAGATACAGGGGCGGGGTCAACTTCTCACTCGTGTAGCGTTATTGTGGGCCGTTTTTGACGCTTCAAAATGCGTAGGCGTTGTGTTCTGTGCCATACCATTCTAATTCCGTAGTTATCTCAATTACGTTTACGAGCGTGTATGCTGCCTTTAAACAGAAAAGGAACAAATGGCTCGAACGTAGGGAATGACGTGAAATGGAAGAGGTTTAATTGATGGAAGGGAAGCGGGAGAGTTATTCGGTGGCGGATAAATGACGTATGGTGTAATTGCACTACACCCCTTTGAAGGAAAAGTTGGGGGACAGGGGCTGTCTACACACCGAGGGAGGAGTTATCCCGTTTTTGCAGTTTGAAATGTCACGCGCCTCAACGCGAGCAAAGTGGTCCCGAGTGGAATTAGAGCCGCCAAAGGGGGACAACTCCTCCCTCGGTGTGTAGAGAGCCCCTGTCCGAAAGGTTGGTGTAATTGATTCGAACCGAGGCAATGAGAACTGTTGTTAGGCCTAAACGGTGGAGGTGCTACAACAACCTGTGCTACAACACAGAAAATTTCATATCGGACGGTTGACGGAGGGTGGGTGAGGTCGAAAGAGGTACGTCCCGAGGTGGTAGTAGTAAAAAAAAGTTAATTTCCCACCTATACAGAAATGATTTTTAGTACATTTGCAACATTTTGGGGCCTACTTTTTATATTCTTTACAAAATTGTCTTTACTGAAATTATTATAGCACTCTTTGTAAATGAGATTTACCCGTGAAACTGTGATTGCGTAAGGATTAGGTCCAGGGTAGTAGTCTAAGGTACTTCACAGCCCCAGGGAAGTGCTTTTTTGAAAAAAAATTTGCTAGGTCTGGGGGAACGAGAAAATCGACGATTCCCTCACTCCTAAATGTATGGAACAATTTCTTCGAAAAAGCCCTTCCCTGGGGCTGTGAAGTACCTTAGGCTACTGGAGAAAATAAATTTTTTGGTACCAAAAAGTAGGTCCCAAAATGTTGCAAATGTTCTAAAAATCATTTCTGTACAGGTGGGAAATTACCTTTTTTGACCTCCACCACCACCTGACTGGGACCACCCGGGACAAAATAATTTTTTGAGTCGTTTTCCCAACTAATCAGAAATGATTTTCAGACCATTCGCAACATTTTGGGACCTACCTTCTGGTACCGAAAAAAAATTGAACAAGTTTTCCCCATTTAAAAAATGTTATAATTTTCTTTGTACCCGTGAAACTGTGACTGGGTAAGGTTTAGGTCCGGGGTAGTGGTCTAAGGTACTTCACATCCCCAGGGAAGTGCTTTTTTGAAAAAAAATGCTAGGTGGGAGGGAATGACAAAATCAACGATTCCCTCACACCTAGTTCCATACATTTAGATGTGAGGGAATCGTCAATTTTGTCGTTCCTTCACACCTAGCAATTCTTTTCAAAAAGCCCTTCGCTGGGGCTGTGAAGTACCTTAGACTTTTATATCTCACCCCCCCCCCCCCTCCCTCCGGTCACCACGCCCAAAATAGTTGCGGCGGGGGAGGGGGTGGGGGTCGTGGGAGACCTTGCTGGGGGGGTCTTACAGCTATCGAAACCTCTCACACCTTGTGCCGTACCCTGAATGATCCCAGTGTGGGGAAGAAGGGGGGGGGCAGCAGTTTGGCAGACAGACCGCACTATGTACTACAAATCCAGAAAGGGTTCAGAAAAGGAAAGAATCCAAATTATTTTTCTCTAATTTTCTGACTTCATCTCGCACGAAGATTGACGATCTTGCTCACCGAACCTTATTCTTCTTGACTTCTCAATGCTAGATGTGATCGAATCAAAGGTCTGTGAATCTCGTCTCACAAAGCTGGACTTTCTCAAGGCTGCTTTCCGGGAATTCTGCGATGAAATGGATCACGACAACCTGTGAGTATACTGCCATGTTTTTCGAAGCGAACATCTTACTTGTATCGGAGGGGAAGACGAAAATTTCGGGTTCTAGTTATTGTGTTAGGTTCACAACGAAATGAATAAACTTATCCATGCTTGTTATAGTTGGAATTGTAGTGCGCGCCTCGAGCGCACCAAGATTTGGATTTGATCTCTTCCCGCGCGGATGTCATACACAGAGAACACCTAATCATACTGTCACCAGAGGTATGAGTTGTATACCATTCGATGCGCTGCGAGAAGCTACATATAGTGGAGTCCACCGAGAGTGTCTCATTTACTTATCAATAAGAAGCGGTCGGCAGGGGATCAATGTGCATGAATCCCATACCAGCACGCTCGATACCGATTGAGCGAGAGCGGTTGTGCTGCAATGAGTTTCATGTTCATTGATCTCCAATCGACCGCTTCTCATTGATAAGTAAATGAGACACTCTTAGTGGACTCCACTATACGTAAGCTAAATTTCATAGCAATTGGTCCCCGGTTTCGAAAGATATAGCCTCTCAAAATACGCAAAAACGTTCTCCACCTCCGCCTCCACCTCCGCCCGTACGAATTTCATTTTTTTGGAGAGCTTGGTCCAAATAACCTCAAACTTTGTGACAAGAGGTAATGGGCCATGGGAATGCCGAAATAATTGGCAGAACTCACCAAAATGACTTCTGGGCCCACAACGAGCTGCATAAACTGAGAAACCGGCCTCTCAAAATTAGTTTATAAAAATGAAGGCTTTTCCAGTATCAGACGCCTGATTGTCATTGTTTTCTCAGAGAATCCATATACCATGCTCTCCAGGGTGGTGTACTCTAGACGTCCGCTTCGGACAGGAAGGCAGTGCGGAAGGGATTTGTGCGACGCGAGGACAGTGTGCGTACCATGTGCAGCGTTGATAATAAAAAGCGTAATGGAGTGTGTGCAGGACCTCAGTAGGAATGTGCAGGGCGTAATGGAATGTGTGCAGGACCTCAACAGGAGTGTATGCAGGACCCCGGTAGGAGTGCGCAGGACGTCACGGAATGTGTGCAGGACCTCAGTAGGAATGTGCAGGGCGTAATTGAATGTGTGCAGGACCTCTTCAGGAGTGTGCAGAACGTAACAGAGTGTGTGCAGGACCTCAGTAGGAATGTGCAGGGCGTAATGGAATGTGTGCAGGACCTCAACAGGAGTGTATGCAGGACCCCGGTAGGAGTGCGCAGGACGTCACGGAATGTGTGCAGGACCTCGGTAGGAATATGCAGGGCGTAATTGAATGTGTGCAGGACCTCTACAGGAGAGTGCAGAACGTAATAGAGTGTGTGCAGGACCTCAACAGGAGTGTATGCAGGACCCCGGTGGAGTGCAGAACGTAATGGAATGTGTCCAGGACCTCTACAGGAGAGTGCAGAACGTAATGGAATGTGTGCAGGACCTCTACAGGAGAGTGCAGAACGTAATGGAGTGTGTGCAGGACCTTAGTAGGAATGTGCAGGGCGTAATGGAATGTGTGCAGGACCTCAACAGGAGTGTATGCAGGACCCCGGTAGGAGTGCGCAGGACGTCACGGAATGTGTGCAGGACCTCGGTAGGAATATGCAGGGCGTAATTGAATGTGTGCAGGACCTCTACAGGAGAGTGCAGAACGTAATTGAATGTGTGCAGGACCTCTACAGGAGAGTGCAGAACGTAATGGAATGTGTGCAGGACCTCTACAGGAGAGTGCAGAACGTAATGGAATGTGTGCAGGACCTCTACAGGAGAGTGCAGAACGTAATGGAATGTGTGCAGGACCTCTACAGGAGAGTGCAGAACGTAATGGAATGTGTGCAGGACCTCTACAGGAGAGTGCAGAACGTAATGGAATGTGTGCAGGACCTCTACAGGAGAGTGCAGAACGTAATGGAATGTGTGCAGGACCTCAACAGGAGTGTATGCAGGACCCCGGTAGGAGTGCGCAGGACGTCACGGAATGTGTGCAGGACCTCAGTAGGAATGTGCAGGGCGTAATGGAATGTGTGCAGGACCTCAACAGGAGTGTTTGCAGGACCCCGGTAGGAGTGCGCAGGACGTCACGGAATGTGTGCAGGACCTCGGTAGGAATATGCAGGGCGTAATTGAATGTGTGTAGGACCTCTACAGGAGAGTGCAGAACGTAATGGAATGTGTGCAGGACCTCTACAGGAGAGTGCAGAACGTAATGGAATGTGTGCAGGACCTCTACAGGAGAGTGCAGAACGTAATGGAATGTGTGCAGGACCTCAACAGGAGTGTATGCAGGACCCCGGTAGGAGTGCGCAGGACGTCACGGAGTGTGTGCAGGACCTCAGTAGGAATGCGCAGGGCGTAATGGAATGTGTGCAGGACCTCAACAGGAGTGTATGCAGGACCCCGGTAGGAGTGCGCAGGACGTCACGGAATGTGTGCAGGACCTCGGTAGGAATATGCAGAGCGTAATTGAATGTGTGCAGGACCTCTACAGGAGAGTGCAGAACGTAATGGAATGTGTGCAGGACCTCTACAGGAGAGTGCAGAACGTAATGGAATGTGTGCAGGACCTCTACAGGAGAGTGCAGAACGTAATGGAATGTGTGCAGGACCTCAACAGGAGTGTATGCAGGACCCCGGTAGGAGTGCGCAGGACGTCACGGAATGTGTGCAGGACCTCGGTAGGAATATGCAGGGCGTAATTGAATGTGTGCAGGACCTCTACAGGAGAGTGCAGAACGTAATGGAATGTGTGCAGGACCTCTACAGGAGAGTGCAGAACGTAATGGAATGTGTGCAGGACCTCTACAGGAGAGTGCAGAACGTAATGGAATGTGTGCAGGACCTCTACAGGAGAGTGCAGAACGTAATGGAATGTGTGCAGGACCTCTACAGGAGAGTGCAGAACGTAATGGAATGTGTGCAGGACCTCTACAGGAGAGTGCAGAACGTAATGGAATGTGTGCAGGACCTCTACAGGAGTGTGCAGAACGTAAAGGAATGTGTGCAGGACCTTAGTAGGAATGTGCAGGGCGTAATGGAATGTGTGCAGGACCTCAACAGGAGTGTATGCAGGACCCCGGTAGGAGTGCGCAGGACGTCACGGAATGTGTGCAGGACCTCGGTAGGAATATGCAGGGCGTAATTGAATGTGTGCAGGACCTCTACAGGAGAGTGCAGAACGTAGTTGAATGTGTGCAGGACCTCTACAGGAGAGTGCAGAACGTAATGGAATGTGTGCAGGACCTCTACAGGAGAGTGCAGAACGTAATGGAATGTGTGCAGTACCTCAACAGGAGTGTATGCAGGACCCCGGTAGGAGTGCGCAGGACGTCACGGAATGTGTGCAGGACCTCAGTAGGAATGTGCAGGGCGTAATGGAATGTGTGCAGGACCTCAACAGGAGTGTATGCAGGACCCCGGTAGGAGTGCGCAGGACGTCACGGAATGTGTGCAGGACCTCGGTAGGAATATGCAGGGCGTAATTGAATGTGTGCAGGACCTCTACAGGAGAGTGCAGAACGTAATGGAATGTGTGCAGGACCTCTACAGGAGAGTGCAGAACGTAATGGAATGTGTGCAGGACCTCTACAGGAGAGTGCAGAACGTAATGGAATGTGTGCAGGACCTCAACAGGAGTGTATGCAGGACCCCGGTAGGAGTGCGCAGGACGTCACGGAATGTGTGCAGGACCTCGGTAGGAATATGCAGGGCGTAATTGAATGTGTGCAGGACCTCTACAGGAGAGTGCAGAACGTAATTGAATGTGTGCAGGACCTCTACAGGAGAGTGCAGAACGTAATGGAATGTGTGCAGGACCTCTACAGGAGAGTGCAGAACGTAATGGAATGTGTGCAGGACCTCTACAGGAGAGTGCAGAACGTAATGGAATGTGTGCAGGACCTCTACAGGAGAGTGCAGAACGTAATGGAATGTGTGCAGGACCTCTACAGGAGAGTGCAGAACGTAATGGAATGTGTGCAGGACCTCTACAGGAGAGTGCAGAACGTAATGGAATGTGTGCAGGACCTCAACAGGAGTGTATGCAGGACCCCGGTAGGAGTGCGCAGGACGTCACGGAATGTGTGCAGGACCTCAGTAGGAATGTGCAGGGCGTAATTGAATGTGTGCAGGACCTCAACAGGAGTGTTTGCAGGACCCCGGTAGGAGTGCGCAGGACGTCACGGAATGTGTGCAGGACCTCGGTAGGAATATGCAGGGCGTAATTGAATGTGTGTAGGACCTCTACAGGAGAGTGCAGAACGTAATGGAATGTGTGCAGGACCTCAACAGGAGTGTATGCAGGACCCCGGTAGGAGTGCGCAGGACGTCACGGAATGTGTGCAGGACCTCTACAGGAGAGTGCAGAACGTAATGGAATGTGTGCAGGACCTCTACAGGAGTGTATGCAGGACCCCGGTAGGAGTGCGCAGGACGTCACGGAATGTGTGCAGGACCTCAGTAGGAATGTGCAGGGCGTAATGGAATGTGTGCAGGACCTCAACAGGAGTGTATGCAGGACCCCGGTAGGAGTGCGCAGGACGTCACGGAATGTGTGCAGGACCTCAGTAGGAATGTGCAGGGCGTAATTGAATGTGTGCAGGACCTCTACAGGAGAGTGCAGAACGTAATGGAGTGTGTGCAGGACCTTAGTAGGAATGTGCAGGGCGTAATGGAATGTGTGCAGGACCTCTACAGGAGAGTGCAGAACGTAATGGAATGTGTGCAGGACCTCAACAGGAGTGTATGCAGGACCCCGGTAGGAGTGCGCAGGACGTCACGGAATGTGTGCAGGACCTCGGTAGGAATATGCAGGGCGTAATTGAATGTGTGCAGGACCTCTACAGGAGAGTGCAGAACGTAATGGAATGTGTGCAGGACCTCTACAGGAGAGTGCAGAACGTAATGGAATGTGTGCAGGACCTCTACAGGAGAGTGCAGAACGTAATGGAATGTGTGCAGGACCTCAACAGGAGTGTATGCAGGACCCCGGTAGGAGTGCGCAAGACGTCACGGAATGTGTGCAGGAGCTCAGTAGGAATGTGCAGGGCGTAATGGAATGTGTGCAGGACCTCAACAGGAGTGTATGCAGGACCCCGGTAGGAGTGCGCAGGACGTCACGGAATGTGTGCAGGACCTCGGTAGGAATATGCAGGGCGTAATTGAATGTGTGCAGGACCTCTACAGGAGAGTGCAGAACGTAATGGAATGTGTGCAGGACCTCTACAGGAGAGTGCAGAACGTAATGGAATGTGTGCAGGACCTCTACAGGAGAGTGCAGAACGTAATGGAATGTGTGCAGGACCTCAACAGGAGTGTATGCAGGACCCCGGTAGGAGTGCGCAGGACGTCACGGAATGTGTGCAGGACCTCGGTAGGAATATGCAGCGCGTAATGGAATGTGTGCAGGACCTCTTCAGGAGAGTGCAGAACGTAATGGAGTGTGTGCAGGACCTCAGTAGAATTGTGCAGGTCGTAATGGAATGTGTGCAGGACCTCAACAGGAGTGTATGCAGGACCCCGGTAGGAGTGCGCAGGACGTCACGGAATGTGTGCAGGACCTCGGTAGGAATATGCAGGGCGTAATTGAATGTGTGCAGGACCTCTACAGGAGAGTGCAGAACGTAATGGAATGTGTGCAGGACCTCTACAGGAGAGTGCAGAACGTAATGGAATGTGTGCAGGACCTCTACAGGAGAGTGCAGAACGTAATGGAATGTGTGCAGGACCTCAACAGGAGTGTATGCAGGACCCCGGTAGGAGTGCGCAGGACGTCACGGAATGTGTGCAGGACCTCAGTAGGAATGTGCAGGGCGTAATTGAATGTGTGCAGGACCTCTACAGGAGAGTGCAGAACGTAATGGAATGTGTGCAGGACCTCTACAGGAGAGTGCAGAACGTAATGGAATGTGTGCAGGACCTCAACAGGAGTGTATGCAGGACCCCGGTAGGAGTGCGCAGGACGTCACGGAATGTGTGCAGGACCTCAGTAGGAATGCGCAGGGCGTAATTGAATGTGTGCAGGACCTCAACAGGAGTGTTTGCAGGACCCCGGTAGGAGTGCGCAGGACGTCACGGAATGTGTGCAGGACCTCAGTAGGAATGCGCAGGGCGTAATTGAATGTGTGCAGGACCTCTACAGGAGAGTGCAGAACGTAATGGAATGTGTGCAGGACCTCTACAGGAGAGTGCAGAACGTAATTGAATGTGTGCAGGACCTCTACAGGAGAGTGCAGAACGTAATGGAATGTGTGCAGGACCTCAACAGGAGTGTATGCAGGACCCCGGTAGGAGTGCGCAGGACGTCACGGAATGTGTGCAGGACCTCAGTAGGAATGTGCAGGGCGTAATGGAATGTGTGCAGGACCTCAACAGGAGTGTATGCAGGACCCCGGTAGGAGTGCGCAGGACGTCACGGAATGTGTGCAGGACCTCAGTAGGAATGTGCAGGGCGTAATTGAATGTGTGCAGGACCTCTACAGGAGAGTGCAGAACGTAATGGAGTGTGTGCAGGACCTTAGTAGGAATGTGCAGGGCGTAATGGAATGTGTGCAGGACCTCAACAGGAGTGTATGCAGGACCCCGGTAGGAGTGCGCAGGACGTCACGGAATGTGTGCAGGACCTCGGTAGGAATATGCAGGGCGTAATTGAATGTGTGCAGGACCTCTACAGGAGAGTGCAGAACGTAATTGAATGTGTGCAGGACCTCTACAGGAGAGTGCAGAACGTAATGGAATGTGAGCAGGACCTCTACAGGAGAGTGCAGAACGTAATGGAATGTGTGCAGGACCTCAACAGGAGTGTATGCAGGACCCCGGTAGGAGTGCGCAGGACGTCACGGAATGTGTGCAGGACCTCAGTAGGAATGCGCAGAACGTAATGGAATGTGTGCAGGACCTCAACAGGAGTGTATGCAGGACCCCGGTAGGAGTGCACAGGACGTCACGGAATGTGTGCAGGACCTCGGTAGGAATGTGCAGGGCGTAATTGAATGTGTGCAGGACCTCTACAGGAGAGTGCAGAACGTAATGGAATGTGTGCAGGACCTCTACAGGAGAGTGCAGAACGTAATGGAATGTGTGCAGGACCTCTACAGGAGAGTGCAGAACGTAATGGAATGTGTGCAGGACCTCAACAGGAGTGTATGCAGGACCCCGGTAGGAGTGCGCAGGACGTCACGGAATGTGTGCAGGACCTCAGTAGGAATGTGCAGGGCGTAATGGAATGTGTGCAGGACCTCTACAAAAGTGTGCAGGACGTAATGGAATGTGGGCAGGACCTCGGTAGGAATATGCAGGGCGTAATTAAATGTATGCAGGACCTCTACAGGAGTGTGCAGAACGTAATGGAATGTGTGCAGGACCTCAACAGGAGTGTATGCAGGACCCCGGTAGGAGTGCGCAGGACGTCACGGAATGTGTGCAGGACCTCAGTAGGAATGTGCAGGGCGTAATTGAATGTGTGCAGGACCTCTTCAGGAGTGTGCAGAACGTAATAGAGTGTGTGCAGGACCTCAGTAGGAATGTGCAGGGCGTAATGGAATGTGTGCAGGACCTCAACAGGAGTGTATGCAGGACCCCGGTAGGAGTGCGCAGGACGTCACGGAATGTGTGCAGGACCTCAGTAGGAATGTGCAGGGCGTAATTGAATGTGTGCAGGACCTCTACAGGAGAGTGCAGAACGTAATGGAATGTGTGCAGGACCTCTACAGGAGAGTGCAGAACGTAATGGAATGTGTGCAGGACCTCTACAGGAGAGTGCAGAACGTAATGGAATGTGTGCAGGACCTCTACAGGAGAGTGCAGAACGTAATGGAATGTGTGCAGGACCTCAACAGGAGTGTATGCAGGACCCCGGTAGGAGTGCGCAGGACGTCACGGAATGTGTGCAGGACCTCGGTAGGAATATGCAGGACGTAATTGAATGTGTGCAGGATCTCTACAGGAGAGTGCAGAACGTAATTGAATGTGTGCAGGACCTCTACAGGAGAGTGCAGAACGTAATGGAATGTGTGCAGGACTTCAACAGGAGTGTATGCAGGACCCCGGTAGGATAGCGCAGGACGTCACGGAGTGTGTGCAGGACCTCTACAGGAGAGTGCAGAACGTAAGGGAATGTGTGCAGGACCTCTACAGGAGAGTGCAGAACGTAGTGGAATGTGTGCAGGACTTCAACAGGAGTGTATGCAGGACCCCGGTAGGAGTGCGCAGGACGTCACGGAATGTGTGCAGGACCTCAGTAGGAATGTGCAGGGCGTAATTGAATGTGTGCAGGACCTCTACAGGAGAGTGCAGAACGTAATTGAATGTGTGCAGGACCTCTACAAAAGTGTGCAGAACGTAATGGAATGTGTGCAGGACCTCAACAGGAGTGTATGCAGGACCCCGGTAGGAGTGCGCAGGACGTCACGGAATGTGTGCAGGACCTCAGTAGGAATGTGCAGGGCGTAATTGAATGTGTGCAGGACCTCTACAGGAGAGTGCAGAACGTAATGGAATGTGTGCAGGACCTCTACAGGAGAGTGCAGAACGTAATGGAATGTGTGCAGGACCTCTACAGGAGAGTGCAGAACGTAATGGAATGTGTGCAGGACCTCTACAGGAGAGTGCAGAACGTAATGGAATGTGTGCAGGACCTCAACAGGAGTGTATGCAGGACCCCGGTAGGAGTGCGCAGGACGTCACGGAATGTGTGCAGGACCTCAGTAGGAATGTGCAGGGCGTAATGGAATGTGTGCAGGACCTCAACAGGAGTGTATGCAGGACCCCGGTAGGAGTGCGCAGGACGTCACGGAATGTGTGCAGGACCTCGGTAGGAATATGCAGGGCGTAATTGAATGTGTGCAGGACCTCTACAGGAGAGTGCAGAACGTAATGGAATGTGTGCAGGACCTCTACAGGAGAGTGCAGAACGTAATGGAATGTGTGCAGGACCTCTACAGGAGAGTGCAGAACGTAATGGAATGTGTGCAGGACCTCAACAGGAGTGTATGCAGGACCCCGGTAGGAGTGCGCAGGACGTCACGGAATGTGTGCAGGACCTCAGTAGGAATGCGCAGGGCGTAATGGAATGTGTGCAGGACCTCTACAGGAGAGTGCAGAACGTAATGGAATGTGTGCAGGACCTCTACAGGAGAGTGCAGAACGTAATGGAATGTGTGCAGGACCTCAACAGGAGTGTATGCAGGACCCCGGTAGGAGTGCGCAGGACGTCACGGAATGTGTGCAGGACCTCAGTAGGAATGCGCAGAACGTAATGGAATGTGTGCAGGACCTCAACAGGAGTGTATGCAGGACCCCGGTAGGAGTGCGCAGGACGTCACGGAATGTGTGCAGGACCTCGGTAGGAATATGCAGAGCGTAATTGAATGTGTGCAGGACCTCTACAGGAGAGTGCAGAACGTAATGGAATGTGTGCAGGACCTCTACAGGAGAGTGCAGAACGTAATGGAATGTGTGCAGGACCTCTACAGGAGAGTGCAGAACGTAATGGAATGTGTGCAGGACCTCAACAGGAGTGTATGCAGGACCCCGGTAGGAGTGCGCAGGACGTCACGGAATGTGTGCAGGACCTCAGTAGGAATGTGCAGGGCGTAATGGAATGTGTGCAGGACCTCAACAGGAGTGTATGCAGGACCCCGGTAGGAGTGCGCAGGACGTCACGGAATGTGTGCAGGACCTCGGTAGGAATATGCAGGGCGTAATTGAATGTGTGCAGGACCTCTACAGGAGAGTGCAGAACGTAATGGAATGTGTGCAGGACCTCTACAGGAGAGTGCAGAACGTAATGGAATGTGTGCAGGACCTCTACAGGAGAGTGCAGAACGTAATGGAATGTGTGCAGGACCTCAACAGGAGTGTATGCAGGACCCCGGTAGGAGTGCGCAGGACGTCACGGAATGTGTGCAGGACCTCAGTAGGAATGTGCAGGGCGTAATGGAATGTGTGCAGGACCTCTACAAAAGTGTGCAGGACGTAATGGAATGTGGGCAGGACCTCGGTAGGAATATGCAGGGCGTAATTGAATGTGTGCAGGACCTCAACAGGAGTGTATGCAGGACCCCGGTAGGAGTGCGCAGGACGTCACGGAATGTGTGCAGGACCTCAGTAGGAATGTGCAGGGCGTAATTGAATGTGTGCAGGACCTCAACAGGAGTGTTTGCAGGACCCCGGTAGGAGTGCGCAGGACGTCACGGAATGTGTGCAGGACCTCGGTAGGAATATGCAGGGCGTAATTGAATGTGTGTAGGACCTCTACAGGAGAGTGCAGAACGTAATGGAATGTGTGCAGGACCTCTACAGGAGAGTGCAGAACGTAATGGAATGTGTGCAGGACCTCTACAGGAGAGTGCAGAACGTAATGGAATGTGTGCAGGACCTCAACAGGAGTGTATGCAGGACCCCGGTAGGAGTGCGCAGGACGTCACGGAGTGTGTGCAGGACCTCAGTAGGAATGCGCAGGGCGTAATGGAATGTGTGCAGGACCTCAACAGGAGTGTATGCAGGACCCCGGTAGGAGTGCGCAGGACGTCACGGAATGTGTGCAGGACCTCGGTAGGAATATGCAGAGCGTAATTGAATGTGTGCAGGACCTCTACAGGAGAGTGCAGAACGTAATGGAATGTGTGCAGGACCTCTACAGGAGAGTGCAGAACGTAATGGAATGTGTGCAGGACCTCTACAGGAGAGTGCAGAACGTAATGGAATGTGTGCAGGACCTCAACAGGAGTGTATGCAGGACCCCGGTAGGAGTGCGCAGGACGTCACGGAATGTGTGCAGGACCTCAGTAGGAATGCGCAGGGCGTAATGGAATGTGTGCAGGACCTCTACAGGAGAGCGCAGAACGTAATGGAATGTGTGCAGGACCTCTACAGGAGAGTGCAGAACGTAATGGAATGTGTGCAGGACCTCAACAGGAGTGTATGCAGGACCCCGGTAGGAGTGCGCAGGACGTCACGGAATGTGTGCAGGACCTCAGTAGGAATGCGCAGAACGTAATGGAATGTGTGCAGGACCTCAACAGGAGTGTATGCAGGACCCCGGTAGGAGTGCGCAGGACGTAATGGAATGTGGGCAGGACCTCGGTAGGAATATGCAGGGCGTAATTAAATGTATGCAGGACCTCTACAGGAGAGTGCAGAACGTAATGGAATGTGTGCAGGACCTCAACAGGAGTGTATGCAGGACCCCGGTAGGAGTGCGCAGGACGTCACGGAATGTGTGCAGGACCTCAGTAGGAATGCGCAGGGCGTAATGGAATGTGTGCAGGACCTCTACAGGAGAGCGCAGAACGTAATGGAATGTGTGCAGGACCTCTACAGGAGAGTGCAGAACGTAATGGAATGTGTGCAGGACCTCAACAGGAGTGTATGCAGGACCCCGGTAGGAGTGCGCAGGACGTCACGGAATGTGTGCAGGACCTCAGTAGGAATGTGCAGGGCGTAATTGAATGTGTGCAGGACCTCTACAGGAGAGTGCAGAACGTAATGGAGTGTGTGCAGGACCTTAGTAGGAATGTGCAGGGCGTAATGGAATGTGTGCAGGACCTCTACAAAAGTGTGCAGGACGTAATGGAATGTGGGCAGGACCTCGGTAGGAATATGCAGGGCGTAATTGAATGTGTGCAGGACCTCTACAGGAGAGTGCAGAACGTAATGGAATGTGTGCAGGACCTCAACAGGAGTGTATGCAGGATCCCGGTAGGAGTGCGCAGGACGTCACGGAATGTGTGCAGGACCTCTACAAAAGTGTGCAGGACGTAATGGAATGTGTGCAGGACCTCTACAGGAGAGCGCAGAACGTAATTGAATGTGTGCAGGACCTCTACAGGAGAGTGCAGAACGTAATTGAATGTGTGCAGGACCTCTACAGGAGTGTATGCAGGACCCCGGTAGGAGTGCGCAGGACGTCACGGAATGTGTGCAGGACCTCAGTAGGAATGTGCAGGGCGTAATTGAATGTGTGCAGGAGCTCTACAGGAGAGTGCAGAACGTAATGGAGTGTGTGCAGGACCTCAGTAGGAATGTGCAGGGCGTAATGGAATGTGTGCAGGACCTCAACAGGAGTGTATGCAGGACCCCGGTAGGAGTGCGCAGGACGTCACGGAATGTGTGCAGGACCTCGTTAGGAATATGCAGGGCGTAATTGAATGTGTGCAGGACCTCTACAGGAGAGTGCAGAACGTAATTGAATGTGTGCAGGACCTCTACAGGAGAGTGCAGAACGTAATGGAATGTGTGCAGGACCTCTACAGGAGAGTTCAGAACGTAATGGAATGTGTGCAGGACCTCTACAGGAGAGTGCAGAACGTAATGGAATGTGTGCAGGACCTCAACAGGAGTGTATGAAGGACCCCGGTAGGAGTGCGCAGGACGTCACGGAATGTGTGCAGGACCTCGGTAGGAATATGCAGGGCGTAATTGAATGTGTGCAGGACCTCAACAGGAGTGTTTGCAGGACCCCGGTAGGAGTGCGCAGGACGTCACGGAATGTGTGCAGGACCTCGGTAGGAATATGCAGAGCGTAATTGAATGTGTGCAGGACCTCTACAGGAGAGTGCAGAACGTAATGGAATGTGTGCAGGACCTCTACAGGAGAGTGCAGAACGTAATGGAATGTGTGCAGGACCTCTACAGGAGAGTGCAGAACGTAGTGGAATGTGTGCAGGACTTCAACAGGAGTGTATGCAGGACCCCGGTAGGAGTGCGCAGGACGTCACGGAATGTGTGCAGGACCTCGGTAGGAATATGCAGCGCGTAATGGAATGTGTGCAGGACCTCTTCAGGAGAGTGCAGAACGTAATGGAGTGTGTGCAGGACCTCAGTAGAATTGTGCAGGTCGTAATGGAATGTGTGCAGGACCTCAACAGGAGTGTATGCAGGACCCCGGTAGGAGTGCGCAGGACGTCACGGAATGTGTGCAGGACCTCGGTAGGAATGTGCAGGGCGTAATTGAATGTGTGCAGGACCTCTACAGGAGAGTGCAGAACGTAATGGAATGTGTGCAGGACCTCTACAGGAGAGTGCAGAACGTAATGGAATGTGTGCAGGACCTCAACAGGAGTGTATGCAGGACCCCGGTAGGAGTGCGCAGGACGTCACGGAATGTGTGCAGGACCTCAGTAGGAATGCGCAGGGCGTAATGGAATGTGTGCAGGACCTCTACAGGAGAGTGCAGAACGTAATGGAATGTGTGCAGGACCTCAACAGGAGTGTATGCAGGACCCCGGTAGGAGTGCACAGGACGTCACGGAATGTGTGCAGGACCTCGGTAGGAATATGCAGGACGTAATGGAATGTGTGCAGGATCTCTACAGGAGAGTGCAGAACGTAATTGAATGTGTGCAGGACCTCTACAGGAGAGTGCAGAACGTAATGGAATGTGTGCAGGACCTCTACAGGAGAGTGCAGAACGTAATGGAATGTGTGCAGGACCTCTACAGGAGAGTGCAGAACGTAATGGAATGTGTGCAGGACCTCAACAGGAGTGTATGCAGGACCCCGGTAGGAGTGCGCAGGACGTCACGGAATGTGTGCAGGACCTCAGTAGGAATGTGCAGGGCGTAATGGAATGTGTGCAGGACCTCTACAAAAGTGTGCAGGACGTAATGGAATGTGGGCAGGACCTCGGTAGGAATATGCAGGGCGTAATTAAATGTATGCAGAACGTAATGGAATGTGTGCAGGACCTCAACAGGAGTGTATGCAGGACCCCGGTAGGAGTGCGCAGGACGTCACGGAATGTGTGCAGGACCTCAGTAGGAATGTGCAGGGCGTAATTGAATGTGTGCAGGACCTCTTCAGGAGTGTGCAGAACGTAATGGAATGTGTGCAGGACCTCTACAGGAGAGTGCAGAACGTAATGGAATGTGTGCAGGACCTCAACAGGAGTGTATGCAGGACCCCGGTAGGAGTGCGCAGGACGTCACGGAATGTGTGCAGGACCTCAGTAGGAATGTGCAGGGCGTAATTGAATGTGTGCAGGACCTCTACAGGAGAGTGCAGAACGTAATGGAGTGTGTGCAGGACCTTAGTAGGAATGTGCAGGGCGTAATGGAATGTGTGCAGGACCTCAACAGGAGTGTATGCAGGACCCCGGTAGGAGTGCGCAGGACGTCACGGAATGTGTGCAGCACCTCGGTAGGAATATGCAGGGCGTAATTGAATGTGTGCAGGAAATCTACAGGAGAGTGCAGAACGTAATTGAATGTGTGCAGGACCTCTACAGGAGAGTGCAGAACGTAATGTAATGTGTGCAGGACCTCTACAGGAGAGTGCAGAACGTAATGGAATGTGTGCAGGACCTCTACAGGAGAGTGCAGAACGTAATGGAATGTGTGCAGGACCTCAACAGGAGTGTATGCAGGACTTCGGTAGGAGTGCGCAGGACGTCACGGAATGTGTGCAGGACCTCAGTAGGAATGTGCAGGGCGTAACAGAATGTGTGCAGGACCTCAACAGGAGTGTATGCAGGACCCCGGTAGGAGTGCGCAGGACGTCACGGAATGTGTGCAGGACCTCGGTAGGAATATGCAGGGCGTAATTGAATGTGTGCAGGACCTCTACAGGAGAGTGCAGAACGTAATGTAATGTGTGCAGGACCTCTACAGGAGAGTGCAGAACGTAATGGAATGTGTGCAGGACCTCTACAGGAGAGTGCAGAACGTAATGGAATGTGTGCAGGACCTCTACAGGAGAGTGCAGAACGTAATGGAATGTGTGCAGGACCTCAACAGGAGTGTATGCAGGACCCCGGTAGGAGTGCGCAGGACGTCACGGAATGTGTGCAGGACCTCAGTAGGAATGTGCAGGGCGTAACAGAATGTGTGCAGGACCTCTACAAAAGTGTGCAGGACGTAATGGAATGTGAGCAGGACCTCGGTAGGAATATGCAGGGCGTAATTAAATGTATGCAGGACCTCTACAGGAGTGTGCAGAACGTAATGGAATGTGTGCAGGACCTCAACAGGAGTGTATGCAGGACCCCGGTAGGAGTGCGCAGGACGTCACGGAATGTGTGCAGGACCTCAGTAGGAATGTGCAGGGCGTAATTGAATGTGTGCAGGACCTCTACAGGAGAGTGCAGAACGTAATGGAATGTGTGCAGGACCTCTACAGGAGAGTGCAGAACGTAATGGAATGTGTGCAGGACCTCTACAGGAGAGTGCAGAACGTAATGGAATGTGTGCAGGACCTCAACAGGAGTGTATGCAGGGCCCTGGTAGGAGTGCGCAGGACGTCACGGAATGTGTGCAGGACCTCAGTAGGAATGTGCAGGGCGTAATTGAAGGTGTGCAGGACCTCTACAGGAGAGTGCAGAACGTAATGGAATGTGTGGAAGACCTCTACAGGAGAGTGCAGAACGTAATGGAATGTGTGCAGGACCTCAACAGGAGTGTATGCAGTACTCCGGTAGGAGTGCGCAGGACGTCACGGAATGTGTGCAGGACCTCAGTAGGAATGTGCAGGGCGTAATGAAATGTGTGCAGGACCTCTACAAAAGTGTGCAGAACGTAATGGAATGTGTGCAGGACCTCTACAGGAGTGTGCAGGACGTAATGGAATGTGAGCAGGACCTCGGTAGGAATATGCAGGGCGTAATTAAATGTATGCAGGACCTCTACAGGAGTGTGCAGAACGTAATGGAATGTGTGCAGGACCTCAACAGGAGTGTATGCAGGACCCCGGTAGGAGTGCGCAGGACGTCACGGAATGTGTGCAGGACCTCAGTAGGAATGTGCAGGGCGTAATGGAATGTGTGCAGGACCTCTACAGGAGAGTGCAGAACGTAATGGAATGTGTGCAGGACCTCTACAGGAGAGTGCAGAACGTAATGGAATGTGTGCAGGACCTCAACAGGAGTGTATGCAGGACCCCGGTAGGAGTGCGCAGGACGTCACGGAATGTGTGCAGGACCTCAGTAGGAATGTGCAGGGCGTAATGGAATGTGTGCAGGACCTCTACAAAAGTGTGCAGGACGTAATGGAATGTGGGCAGGACCTCGGTAGGAATATGCAGGGCGTAATTAAATGTATGCAGGACCTCTACAGGAGTGTGCAGAACGTAATGGAATGTGTGCAGGACCTCAACAGGAGTGTATGCAGGACCCCGGTAGGAGTGCGCAGGACGTCACGGAATGTGTGCAGGACCTCAGTAGGAATGTGCAGGGCGTAATGGAATGTGTGCAGGACCTCTACAGGAGAGTGCAGAACGTAATGGAATGTGCGCAGGACCTCTACAGGAGAGTGCAGAACGTAATGGAATGTGTGCAGGACCTCAACAGGAGTGTATGCAGGACCCCGGTAGGAGTGCGCAGGACGTCACGGAATGTGTGCAGGACCTCAGTAGGAATGTGCAGGGCGTAATTGAATGTGTGCAGGACCTCTACAGGAGAGTGCAGAACGTAATGGAGTGTGTGCAGGACCTTAGTAGGAATGTGCAGGGCGTAATGGAATGTGTGCAGGACCTCAACAGGAGTGTATGCAGGACCCCGGTAGGAGTGCGCAGGACGTCACGGAATGTGTGCAGGACCTCGGTAGGAATATGCAGGGCGTAATTGAATGTGTGCAGGACCTCTACAGGAGAGTGCAGAACGTAATGGAATGTGTGCAGGACCTCTACAGGAGAGTGCAGAACGTAATGGAATGTGTGCAGGACCTCTACAGGAGAGTGCAGAACGTAATGGAATGTGTGCAGGACCTCTACAGGAGAGTGCAGAACGTAATGGAATGTGTGCAGGACCTCAACAGGAGTGTATGCAGGACCCCGGTAGGAGTGCGCAGGACGTCACGGAATGTGTGCAGGACCTCGGTAGGAATATGCAGGGCGTAATTGAATGTGTGCAGGACCTCTACAGGAGAGTGCAGAACGTAATTGAATGTGTGCAGGACCTCTACAGGAGAGTGCAGAACGTAATGGAATGTGTGCAGGACCTCTACAGGAGAGTGCAGAACGTAATGGAATGTGTGCAGGACCTCTACAGGAGAGTGCAGAACGTAATGGAATGTGTGCAGGACCTCTACAGGAGAGTGCAGAACGTAATGGAATGTGTGCAGGACCTCAACAGGAGTGTATGCAGGACTTCGGTAGGAGTGCGCAGGACGTCACGGAATGTGTGCAGGACCTCAGTAGGAATGTGCAGGGCGTAACAGAATGTGTGCAGGACCTCTACAAAAGTGTGCAGGACGTAATGGAATGTGAGCAGGACCTCGGTAGGAATATGCAGGGCGTAATTAAATGTATGCAGGACCTCTACAGGAGTGTGCAGAACGTAATGGAATGTGTGCAGGACCTCAACAGGAGTGTATGCAGGACCCCGGTAGGAGTGCGCAGGACGTCACGGAATGTGTGCAGGACCTCAGTAGGAATGTGCAGGGCGTAATGGAATGTGTGCAGGACCTCTACAAAAGTGTGCAGGACGTAATGGAATGTGTGCAGGACCTCGGTAGGAATATGCAGGGCGTAATGTATGCAGGACCTCTACAGGAGAGTGCAGAACGTAATGGAATGTGTGCAGTACCTCAACAGGAGTGTATGCAGGACCCCGGTAGGAGTGCGCAGGACGTCACGGAATGTGTGCAGGACCTCAGTAGGAATGCGCAGGGCGTAATGGAATGTGTGCAGGACCTCTACAGGAGAGCGCAGAACGTAATGGAATGTGTGCAGGACCTCTACAGGAGAGTGCAGAACGTAATGGAATGTGTGCAGGACCTCAACAGGAGTGTATGCAGGACCCCGGTAGGAGTGCGCAGGACGTCACGGAATGTGTGCAGGACCTCGGTAGGAATATGCAGGGCGTAATTGAATGTGTGCAGGACCTCTACAGGAGAGTGCAGAACGTAATAGAGTGTGTGCAGGACCTCAGTAGGAATGTGCAGGGCGTAATGGAATGTGTGCAGGACCTCAACAGGAGTGTATGCAGGACCCCGGTAGGAGTGCGCAGGACGTCACGGAATGTGTGCAGGACCTCGGTAGTAATATGCAGGGCGTAATTGAATGTGTGCAGGACCTCTACAGGAGAGTGCAGAACGTAATGGAATGTGTGCAGGACCTCTACAGGAGAGTGCAGAACGTAATGGAATGTGTGCAGGACCTCTACAGGAGAGTGCAGAACGTAATGGAATGTGTGCAGGACCTCTACAGGAGAGTGCAGAACGTAATGGAATGTGTGCAGGACCTCAACAGGAGTGTATGCAGGACTTCGGTAGGAATGTGCAGGACGTAATGGAATGTGGGCAGGACCTCGGTAGGAATATGCAGGGCGTAATTAAATGTATGCAGGACCTCTACAGGAGTGTGCAGAACGTAATGGAATGTGTGCAGGACCTCTACAGGAGAGTGCAGAACGTAATGGAATGTGTGCAGGACCTCTACAGGAGAGTTCAGAACGTAATGGAATGTGTGCAGGACCTCTACAGGAGAGTGCAGAACGTAATGGAATGTGTGCAGGACCTCAACAGGAGTGTATGCAGGACCCCGGTAGGAGTGCGCAGGACGTCACGGAATGTGTGCAGGACCTCGGTAGGAATATGCAGGGCGTAATTGAATGTGTGCAGGACCTCTACAGGAGAGTGCAGAACGTAATTGAATGTGTGCAGGACCTCTACAGGAGAGTGCAGAACGTAATGGAATGTGTGCAGGACCTCTACAGGAGAGTGCAGAACGTAATGGAATGTGTGCAGGACCTCTACAGGAGAGTGCAGAACGTAATGGAATGTGTGCAGGACCTCTACAGGAGAGTGCAGAACGTAATGGAATGTGTGCAGGACCTCAACAGGAGTGTATGCAGGACCCCGGTAGGAGTGCGCAGGACGTCACGGAATGTGTGCAGGACCTCAGTAGGAATGTGCAGGGCGTAATGGAATGTGTGCAGGACCTCTACAAAAGTGTGCAGGACGTAATGGAATGTGGGCAGGACCTCGGTAGGAATATGCAGGGCGTAATTAAATGTATGCAGGACCTCTACAGGAGTGTGCAGAACGTAATGGAATGTGTGCAGGACCTCAACAGGAGTGTATGCAGGACCCCGGTAGGAGTGCGCAGGACGTCACGGAATGTGTGCAGGACCTCAGTAGGAATGTGCAGGGCGTAATGGAATGTGTGCAGGACCTCTACAGGAGAGTGCAGAACGTAATGGAATGTGTGCAGGACCTCAACAGGAGTGTATGCAGGACCCCGGTAGGAGTGCGCAGGACGTCACGGAATGTGTGCAGGACCTCGGTAGGAATATGCAGGGCGTAATTGAATGTGTGCAGGACCTCTACAGGAGAGTGCAGAACGTAATTGAATGTGTGCAGGACCTCTACAGGAGAGTGCAGAACGTAATGGAATGTGTGCAGGACCTCTACAGGAGAGTGCAGAACGTAATGGAATGTGTGCAGGACCTCTACAGGAGAGTGCAGAACGTAATGGAATGTGTGCAGGACCTCAACAGGAGTGTATGCAGGACCCCGGTAGGAGTGCGCAGGACGTCACGGAATGTGTGCAGGACCTCGGTAGGAATATGCAGGGCGTAATTGAATGTGTGCAGGACCTCTACAGGAGAGTGCAGAACGTAATGGAATGTGTGCAGGACCTCTACAGGAGAGTGCAGAACGTAATGGAATGTGTGCAGGACCTCTACAGGAGAGTGCAGAACGTAATGGAATGTGTGCAGGACCTCTACAGGAGAGTGCAGAACGTAATGGAATGTGTGCAGGACCTCAACAGGAGTGTATGCAGGACCCCGGTAGGAGTGCGCAGGACGTCACGGAATGTGTGCAGGACCTCAGTAGGAATATGCAGGGCGTAATGGAATGTGTGCAGGACCTCTACAAAAGGGTGCAGGACGTAATGGAATGTGTGCAGGACCTCTACAGGAGAGCGCAGAACGTAATGGAATGTGTGCAGGACCTCTACAGGAGAGTGCAGAACGTAATGGAATGTGTGCAGGACCTCAACAGGAGAGTGCAGAACGTAATGGAATGTGTGCAGGACCTCAACAGGAGTGTATGAAGGACCCCGGTAGGAGTGCGCAGGACGTCACGGAATGTGTGCAGGACCTCGGTAGGAATATGCAGGGCGTAATTGAATGTGTGCAGGACCTCTACAGGAGAGTGCAGAACGTAATGGAATGTGTGCAGGACCTCTACAGGAGAGTGCAGAACGTAATGGAATGTGTGCAGGACCTCTACAGGAGAGTGCAGAACGTAATGGAATGTGTGCAGGACCTCTACAGGAGAGTGCAGAACGTAATGGAATGTGTGCAGGACCTCTACAGGAGAGTGCAGAACGTAATGGAATGTGTGCAGGACCTCTACAGGAGAGTGCAGAACGTAATGGAATGTGTGCAGGACCTCTACAGGAGAGTGCAGAACGTAATGGAATGTGTGCAGGACCTCTACAGGAGAGTGCAGAACGTAATGGAATGTGTGCAGGACCTCTACAGGAGAGTGCAGAACGTAATGGAATGTGTGCAGGACCTCTACAGGAGAGTGCAGAACGTAATGGAATGTGTGCAGGACCTCTACAGGAGAGTGCAGAACGTAATGGAATGTGTGCAGGACCTCTACAGGAGAGTGCAGAACGTAATGGAATGTGTGCAGGACCTCTACAGGAGAGTGCAGAACGTAATGGAATGTGTGCAGGACCTCTACAGGAGAGTGCAGAACGTAATGGAATGTGTGCAGGACCTCAACAGGAGTGTATGCAGGACCCCGGTAGGAGTGCGCAGGACGTCACGGAATGTGTGCAGGACCTCAGTAGGAATGTGCAGGGCGTAATTGAATGTGTGCAGGACCTCTACAGGAGAGTGCAGAACGTAATGAAATGTGTTCAGGGGTGGTATGCAATGAAATCCAGTGAGGAATGGAAAAAGGAAGTGGCTGCATTTCCGCCGCAAGCTGATTCCACTGAGTGATAGGATAATCTCACAATCATCAAAATGCCGCGGAATCCCTTCATTTTCGAAGATTAGCTGCAGGTGCGGTGAGGATACAACTGTTTTCACCTGTCTATACAAGAAACATGATCAACATATTGTGATTGTACATTATCAGCATGCTCTATCTCACCGAAAAGCCTCAAAAAGTATTTAGAAATTCCTGAAAGTTTAGGTTCCTGGCAAAAGTAAAGATTTGGCATGGTCACAAAAATATACTTAGTAAAAAAGGGAAGATAAAGAAAAGTGAAAAAAAGGTTTTGAAATATTCCTGAGAACGATTTGGCGTAGAATAATTTGTTTTTCGGGAAATGAAGTGAAATAGTTGAAAGTATGATTTGGCAGTCGAGTTTGAACCAACTATTGATAAGAGTTGTGCAGAACGAGAGATCGCCTTGTCTGTGCTTATCCGTAGAACATATCAAAGCGAAAACACGCGTGTTGAATTTACTACAACTAATACGTGAAGACCGCTGCATTACAGCTCCCGAAAAAGTTGTGATGCTTCCCATTTCACGCGTGATTTCGCTTTGATATGTTTTACGGATAAGCTCATACAAGGCGATCTCTCGTTCTGCACAACTCTTATCAATAGTTGGTTCAAACTCGACTGCCAAATCATACTTTCAACTATTTCACTTCATTTCCCGAAAAACAAATTATTCTACGCCAAATCGTTGTCAGGAATATTTCAAAACCTTTTTTTCACTTTTCTTTATCTTCCCTTTTTTACTAAGTATATTTTTGTGACCATGCCAAATCTTTACTTTTGCCAGGAACCTAAACTTTCAGGAATTTCATTTATTTTTCCTAAAGGTTTCCTTTCTGACATGATTTATGCCTGGTGGTGTTAGATGAAAGTAAACCCGCTGATGTCCTGCCCCCCCCTTCTGTGACGTCCTGCGCACTCCAACTGATAGCCTGCGCACTTTCTATGACGTCCTGCACACGCCCACTGATGTCCTGCACCCTTCCACTGATGTCCTTCACACTTACTATAAGGTGCTGCACACTCCCACTATAGTCCTGCACACTCCCACTAATGTCCTGCGCACATTCTGTTACATCTTGCACACTCCCACTGGTGTCCTGCACACTTTCTACGGCGTTCTGCGCACACCCATTAGGGTCCCACACACTTTCTAGGGCGTTCTGCGCACACCCATTTGGGTCCCGCACACTTTCTACGGCGTCCGGCGCACTCCCACTTGGGTCCCGAACACTTTCTACGGCGTTCTGGGCACACCCATTTGGGTCCCACACACTTTCTAGGGCGTTCTGCGCACACCCATTTGGGTCCCGCACACTCTCTACGGCGTCCGGCGCACTCCCACTTGGGTCCTGCAAACTATCTACGGCGTTCTGCGCCCACCCATTTGGGTCCCGCACACTTTCTACGGCGTCCGGCGCATTCCCACGTGGGTCCCGCACACTTTCTACGGCGTCCGACGCACTCTCGTTTGGGTCCCGCACACTTTCGACGGCGTCCGGCGCACTCTCATTTGGGTCCCACACACTTTCTAGAGCGTTCTGCGCACACCCATTTGGGTCCGGCCCACTCTCTCTGGCGTCCGGCGCACTCTCATTTGGGTCCCGCACACTTCCTCCGGCGTCCGGCGCACTCTCACTTAAGTCCTGCACCCTTTCTACGGCGTCCGGCGCACTCTCATTTGGGTCCCGCACCCTTTCTACGGCGTCCGGCGCACTCTCGTTTGGGCACCGCACACTTTCTACACGGCGTCCGGCGCCCTCTCATTGGGTCCCGCACACTTTCTACGGCGTCCGGCGCACTCTCATTTGGGTCCTACACACTTTCTAGGGCGCTCTGCGCACACCCATTTGGGTCCCACACATTTACTACGGCGTTCTGCGCACACCCTTTTGAGTCCCGCACACGTTCTACGGCGTCCAGCGCATTCCCACGTGGGTCCCGCACACTTTCTACGGCGTCCGGCGCACTCTCATTTGGGTCCCACACACTTTCTAGGGCGTTCTGCGCACACCCATTTGGGTCCCGCACACTTTCTACGGCCTCCGGCGCACTCCCACTTGGGTCCCGCACACTTTCTACGGCGTCCGGCGCACTCTCATTTGGGTCCCACACACTTTCTAGGGCGTTCTGCGCACACCCATTCGGGTCCCGCACACTTTCTACGGCCTCCGGCGCACTCCCACTAGGGTCCCGCACACTTTCTACGGCGTCCGGCGCACTCCCACTAGGGTCGCGCACACTTTCTAGGGCGTTCTGCGCACACCCATTTGGGTCCCGCACAATTTCTACGGCGTCCGGCGCACTCCCACTTGGGTCCCGCACACTTTCTACGGCGTTCTGCGCACACCCATTTGTGTCCCACACACTTTCTACGGCGTTCTGCGCACACCCATTTGGGTACCGCACACTTTCTACGGCGTCCGGCGCACTCCTACTTCGGTCACACACATGTTCTACGACGTCTTTCGCACTCCTGCTGGGGTCCCGCACAGTATCTACGGCGTTCTGTGGCGCACTTCTGAATCACACAGTGCGGCGTTTTGATTGAAGCGTTGCCCCGTCAAATCCTGAGCAAAAGCCTATCAGTAACGGTTTATTTCACTAGTTCATTTTTACGAATAAGCAAACGTCGGTTGGTTTTTAATAACATGTTTACGTGTTTTTGTCTTTCTTTACCCTCAATTTTGAGGTTCCGCAAAAATTGAGCTACCAACTTCAAAATTTGACAGGAGCTAGGTGCAAACAAAACCAGCTTCCTGGCCAAAAATGAGCTCTCTAGCTCAACGATAAGTGTTCCAACAAGATCGTGAACGCCAACTGAAAAAAAAGGAGATGAACATTTTTTCGACCAAAATGACGTGGTTTTGACACTTTTTCTCGAATCTCAGGTAACCATTCCGGACCATTTTTTGAACAGTTATTCACCTTTCTAAATTGTATTAAATGTGGAAAGAACGGTCTTCCTACGTTTACTCTGGACCCTGATACTGAGATCAGGGGGTTGCGCCATGGCGAATCAAAGCCAAATCCGGTGAGCGCTTCGCGCTCACCACAATAGTTGAAAGTATGATTTGGCAGTCGAGTTTGAACCAACTATTGATAAGAGTTGTGCAGAACGAGAGATCGCCTTGTATGAGCTTATCCGTAAAACATATCAAAGCGAAATCACGCGCGAAATGGGAAGCATCACAACTTTTTCGGGAGCTGTAATGCAGCGGTCTTCACGTATTGGTTGTAGTAAATTCAACACGCGTGTTTTCGCTTTGATATGTTCTACGGATAAGCACAGACAAGGCGATCTCTCGTTCTGCACAACTCTTATCAATAGTTGGTTCAAACTCGACTGCCAAATCATACTTTCAACTATTTCACTTCATTTCCCGAAAAACAATATATTCTACGCCAAATCGTTCTCAGGAATATTTCAAAACCTTTTTTCATTTTTCTTTATTTTCCCTCTTTAACTGAATATATTTCTATGGCCATGCCAAATCTTTACTTTTGCCAGGAACCTAAACTTTCAGGAATTTCATTTATTTTTCCGAAAGGTTTCCTTTCTAACATGATTTATGCCTGATGGTGTTAGGTGAAAGTAAACCCACTGATGTCTTGCCCCCGCCCCTTCTATGACGTCCTGCGCACTCCAACTGATAGCCTGCGCACTTTTTATGACGTCCTGCACACGCCCACTGATGTCCTGCACCCTTCCACTGATGTCCTACACACTTTCTATAAGGTGCTGCACACTCCCACTATAGTCCTGCACACTTTCTCCGGCGTCCGACGCACTCTCATTTGGGTCCTGCACACTTTCTACGGCGTCCGGCGCACTCTCATTTGAGTCCCGCACACTTTCTACGGCGTCCGGCGCACTCCCACTGGGTCCTGCACACTTTCTACGGCGTCCGGCGCACTCTCATTTGGGTCCCGCACACTTTCTAAGGCGTCCGGCGTACTCTCATTTATGTCCCGCACACTTTCTACGTCGTGCTGCGCACACCCATTTGGGTCCCGCACACTTTCTACGGCGTCTGCCGCACTCCCACTTGGGTCCCACACGCTTTCTACGGCGTCTGGCGCACTCTCATTTGGGTCTCGCACACTTTCTACGGTGTCCGGCGCACTCCCACTTGGGTCCCGCACACTTTCTACGGCATCCGACGCACTCTCATTTGGGTCCCGCACACTTTCTACGGCGTCTGGCGCACTCCCACTTGGGTCCCGCACACTTTCTACGGCGTTCTGCGCACACCCATTTGGGTCCCGCACACTTTCTACGGCGTCCGGCGCACTCCCACTTGGGTCCCGCACACTTTCTACGGCATCCGACGCATTCTCATTTGGGTCCCGCACACTTTCTACGGCGTCTGGCGCACTCACACTTGGGTCCCACACGCTTTCTACGGCGTCTGGTGCACTCTCATTTGGGTCTCGCACACTTTCTACGGTGTCCGGCGCACTCCCACTTGGGTCCCGCACACTTTCTACGGCGTCTGGCGCACTCCCACTTGGGTCTCGCACACTTTCTACGGTGTCCGGCGCACTCCACTTTGGGTCACGCACACTTTCTACGGCGTCCGGCGCACTCTCATTTGGGTCCTCACACCTTCTGTGGCATCCGGCGCACTCCCATTTGAGTCTCGCACACTTTCTACGGCGTCCGGCGTACTCTCATTTTGGTCCCGCACACTTTCGACGGCGTCCGGCGCACTCTCATTTGGGTCCCACACACTTTCTACGGCGTTCTGCGCACACCCATTTGGGTCCCGCACACTTTCTACGGCGTCCGGCGCACTCCCATTTGGGTCCCGCACACTTTCTACGGCGTCCGGCGCACTTCACTTAAGTCCTGCACACTTTGTACGGCGTCCGGGCACTCCCATTTTGGTTCCGCACACTTTCTACGGCGTCCGGCGCACTCCCACTTTGGTCCTCACACTTTCTATGGCGTCCGGCGCACTCTCATTTGGGTCCCGCACACTTTATACGGCGTCCGGCGCACTCCCACGTGGGTCCCGCACACTTCCTACGGCGTCCGGCGCACTCTCATTTGGGTCCCGCACACTTTATACGGCGTCCGGCGCACTCCCACTTGGGTCCCGCACACTTTCTACGGCGTTCTGCGCACACCCATTTGGGTCCCGCACACTTTCTACGGCGTCCGCCTCACTCTCACTTGGGGTCCTCACACTTTCTACGGCGTTCTGCGCCCACCCATTTGGGTCCTGCACACTTTCTACGGCGTCCGGCGCACTCCCACTTGGGTACCGCACACTTTCTACGGCGTCCGGCGCACTCTCATTTGGGTCCCGCACACTTTCTACGGCGTCCGGCGCACTCTCATTGGGTCCCGCACACTTTCTAGGGCGTTCTGCGCACACCCTTTTGGGTCCCGCACACTTTCTACGGCGTCCGGCGCACTCTCATTGGGTCCCGCACACTTTCTACGGCGTCCGGCGCACTCTCACTTAAGTCCTGCACACTTTCTACGGCGTCCGGCGCACTCCCATTTGGGTCCCGCACACTTTCTACGGCGTCTGGCGCACTCTCATTTGGGTCCCGCACACTTTCTAGGCGTCCGGCGCACTCTCACTTAAGTCCTGCACACTTTCTACGGCGTCCGGCGCACTCCCATTGGGGTCCTGCACACTTCCTACGGCGTCCGGCGCACTCCCACTTGGGTACCGCACACTTTCTACGGCGTCCGGCGCACTCTCATTTGGGTCCCGCACACTTTCTACGGCGTCCGGCGCACTCTCATTGGGTCCCGCACACTTTCTACGGCGTCCGGCGCACTCTCATTTGGATTCCACACACTTTCTAGAGCGTTCTGCGCACATCCATTTGGGTCCCGCACACTTTCTACGGCGTCCGGCGCACTCCCACTTGGGTCCCGCACACTTTCTACGGCGTTCCGCGCACACCTATTTGGGTCCCTTACACTTTCTACGGCGTCCGGCGCACTCCCACTAGGGTCCCGCACACTTTCTACGGCGTCCGGCGCACTCCCACTGAGGTCGCACACACTTTCTAGGGCGTTCTGCGCACACCCATTTGGGTCCCGCACAATTTCTACGGCGTCCGGCGCACTCCCACTTGGGTCCCGCACACTTTCTACGGCGTTCTGCGCACACCCATTTGGGTCCCACACACTTTCTAGGGCGTTCTGCGCACACCCATTTGGGTCCCGCACAATTTCTACGGCGTCCGGCGCACTCCCACTTGGGTCCCGCACACTTTCTACGGCGTTCTGCGCACACCCATTTGGGTCCCACACACTTTCTACGGCGTTCTGCGCACACCCATTTGGGTACCGCACACTTTCTACGGCGTCCGGCGCACTCCTACTTCGGTCACACACATGTTCTACGACGTCTTTCGCACTCCTGCTGGGGTCCCGCACAGTATCTACGGCGTTCTGTGGCGCGCTTCTGAATCACACAGTGCGGCGTTTTGATTGAAGCGTTGCCCCGTCAAATCCTGAGCAAAAGCCTATCAGTAACGGTGTTTATTTCACTAGTTCATTTTTACGAATAAGCAAACGTCGGTTGGTTTTTAATAACATGTTTACGTGTTTTTGTCTTTCTTTACCCTCAATTTTGAGGTTCCGCAAAAATTGAGCTACCAACTTCAAAATTTGACAGGAGCTAGGTGCAAACAAAACCAGCTTCCTGGCCAAAAATGAGCTCTCTAGCTCAATGATAAGTGTTCCAACAAGATCGTGAACGCCAACTGAAAAAAAAGGAGATGAACATTTTTTCGACCAAAATGACGTGGTTTTGACACTTTTTCTCGAATCTCAGGTAACCATTCCGGACCATTTTTTGAACAGTTATTCACCTTTCTAAAGTGTATTAAATGTGAAAAGAACGGTCTTCCTACGTTTACTCTGGACCCTGATACTGAGATCAGGGGGTTGCGCCATGGCGAATCAAAGCCAAATCTGGTGAGCGCTTCGCGCTCACCACAATTATGTCCAAGTTCGACTCTCGATAAACCTCGGCATCAGAACAATGTGTTGAAGGTTCGTCTGTAGCACGCACGAGGTGATAGGATGACTTCATTGACTAACGTTTCGGCAGATCCGCCCTCGCCGGAGTCTGAAACGGTCAAATTTACTTGTAAAATTGATCGGCCAAATGCAGGTACTATCCTACAGAAATTCAGACAATTTTTCCAAAACGGATGGCACGGAAACATAGAACTGAGTGGCATAACTGTTCAAAAGTCATCAGAAAACCATGTGATCAGTAGAACAGCAGAGCGGGTACCAGAGTGACAGAAAGTACCCTAATCAGAAGCCGAGTCTGATGTAGGGTTGGAGTTCCCGTGTTATATTTATACCCTCGTCCTTCCGATTGATCTTGGGATCTCTCGCACTGATCCAGAATGCTTCCAGCGCTTTTCGCGCACTAGTTTGGACCTCCCGCGCTAGGATCCACTCTCACCTCAAAATCATCTCCCTCATGGCAATTAACCCTGTGGCAGCCCAGTGCAGTGCCGACCCGCGACCTTTCTTTACCATCTAGGTGTTCCTTAATTCGCACATGTAAGGGGCGAGCCGTTTCGCCGATATACTCTTCACCGCAGCTCTGGCATGTGATAATGTAGATGACGCCCGAAGTAGCGCAGTCGCCCTCCTTGCCTGCTGGGCAGATGACGCAATGTGGGGTAACGCATGCGCGGTCATATTGGCGATTGCGAACCAACTGCTGCTTCAAATTACTGGGAGGGATTGTCAATAAAGATACAGAATCTTCCAATCCCGCCCCGCGCAAGCATTTTCTGATAGCGCTGCTCACCTCTTCCGGAATGAAGGGCATTTTGAACAGGGTTTTATCGCTTTGCTGCATGTTCCGGCCCCGATGGTCGCCGTGGGTGGGCCTAGCCCTTCCTAAATGTGTTTCGTAGCCGTTGAGTGTCGCAATTCGGCTAGCAAGCCTTTTCGACTCCTCACGCTCTTCTGCGCCAGAACACACTTTTTTAGCGGTGCGAAACATGTTTTTAACCACCGCTCTTTTTGTCTGTGAAGGGTGCGCGGACCGCCAGTGGACGAGAATATTTTTGCGTCACGCGTGTCAGCCATATTCTCCATGTTATCAATGCCCGTCTCGACTTTTTCTCAATTTTCATTATCCTACTATATATATTTCGGTAAATTTGTGTGTGCGTGTGTGTATGTTTGTATGTATTTATGTACGTGTGTGTATTCTTCTGCGTTTGCTTGAACGTTTTTTCGGTATGGCTTTCAAGGCGGTTAGCCCCACGGGGATGGGCCCCGAGATAGGCGGGACGCCGTGGACCGTGTGTGGGACCCCGTCGGAGTTCGCCGGACGCCATTGACAGTAGGCGGCAACGCAGTGGGAATGCGTAGGACGCCGGGGAAAGTTTGTGGGACCCAAATGGAAGTGCCGCGATGCTCCCATTCACAACGAGCCACGATGCTCTCCCTTAGACACGTTGATCGATTGCTCTACAATTGATCAGGCGCCTGTCAGCCGCACAGCACGTATAAAAGGGGTCCCATCCTATGGAGAGCGCAGTCGGCCTCTCCGGGCCGCTCCTGAAGGTGAGTACGAGTCACTTTCTAAACGATTTCCGACCGCTAAGAGGGTCTCCCCCCGGTCCTCGGCCAGGAAAGCTCTCTCGCTGTCGATCGATGATGTTTTTCCGCGGACTGCTATGGGGAGGACCCCTTGTTGCAGGCCGTGACATGGACCGTATCCTTGTTGGGGGGGGGGCGCTCCCATCGAAGGGGTGGGACTCCGTTCCCAGCGCTACGTGCTTCTACTATTATATTACGATGTGCCACCGCGTGGGAAACGGGGGTGCGGCAAAAAATTTCCCTGTCAACGCCACGTAGGACTCTCGAACTGGCCAAGTGCACCTCGCAGCAGCACGTGCTGCTGCGAAAGCTCCATTCAACTCGACTAGGTATCCTATTAGAACGTTTATCGTGGCCAAATCGGGCCTCCCCAGTATCTGAGTAAGAGGATGTCTCATATGAGCCCATACAAGACATATGATAAGTTCATATGATGACGCTTGCCCCGAGTTTCATGCTCTGCCCACGTTTTGAAGGTTCTACATATGCTTCTTTCTGAGAAGGGACACTCGTCCTCTCACGATCTACACAGAAGGATTGCGAAGCACCTGTCGGGTTCTGTTGGTTCCGGTCGCAACACGCCTTGCCAAAACCGACGCGTTAGCCTTATCAATTTGAGGGATAGACGCCGATTCAAGCTTCAGTTCAATTCTTCGATTTTCTGCATGCATGATCGTTGCATACTCACCGATCTATTTTTGCATTTCCTTCGTATGATTTTTCGAGTAACAGCCGCTCCACTCCTTTAAAGGCACAGTTCAAGCTGAGGGACAAAATCTGAGATTTCTACATAATTGTGAAGTAGATGCCCCCTATGTAGCACTTGCCAATCGCGAGCTCTTTATTCTTCCGGATAAACTAGATATAGGAGGAAGCCATCCTGGGCGCCCACCTCAAGAAACCACTTTGGCACGTCCCTTTTACGATCTTTCGAGCTCAACAGTGGCGAGATGAGCGATGGTTTCCAATCGATAGCCACGTTCTTCCCTTCACTCTCAACCTCTCTCTTTGCTCAAGCCGGCTCGCATACATCGGCTGCAAATGACGGAAGTTACAAGCCTCGGACAACTCGTTCACCATGCTTTCGCAGCTCAATTTTTGAGGGGCCAAAACTCCGTTCCCGGAGGGTCTTGGTCGAGATATCATTGGAATCAGCATATGACCGTTTACAAGATAAGCATACAGAGAGACAAACTGTTCTGAGGTTGGACTGTGCCTTTAATACTGATATTATACTGGTATTATTATTTAATACTTTCTTCAAATCCGACATCGCGGACTTCTTTGAGTCGCAGCCCCCGGAGTTCTGGGCGAAGGGCATCGGCGACCTGCCCAATCGATGGGCCACTGTTGTGGATAACTGTGGTGATTATCTTGTTGATTAGACCTGTTTTTCAATAAAGTTGAAAAAAATTAAAAATGATGAAATTTTCGGACAAGAATTATTGGACAACCTGGTATTTCATGCCTGTGCATATCTCTGAGACCCCATGGAGAAATCCTGTCTGCAACTTTCTCAAAACTGAAACTAAAAGCCATCAGATATTGATTTTTGAGGAAGCAAAACGGGAAAAACAGTGAAACAACGTCTTCACGAGAAATGGGCAGAGCAGATAAATGCGCTTGGTACTACTCTGAACTTTTGAAACATGTTACCGAAGCCTTCCAGAAACTTACGAGAGTCCAACATACAAGCAACTTATGTGTGGTTAAAGAGACGTCGATACAATCGCAGCAGCTGAAAAAACAAAAAGCTGAAATGTAACGTATATCCGCCATCTGTTCATGACTCCCATATGAATAAAAAATACCGGGCTTAAGGCCTTTTCCGTTGTTAGGCTACAAGTTGCGCTTCGAATTATCCTTTGTAAGATGTTGGAAGGCTTCGGTAACGTGTTTGAGAAGTTCTGAGTAGTAGCAGAACAGCTGAACAAGTCGGTGAGAAAGTCCGCAAAGGCATAGAGCGCTGCAAAAAGCAAATCGAAATTGAAGTGAATATACCTACTAAGCTTTGAAGTAATCTATTGTTGAATTTCTTCCTAACATGCCTACATCGTTCTAGTAATTTGCAGAATAACAATCTGAAGGGGACCGGAGGCGGCCCTGGAGAGAAAACGGAGCCATTACCGCCCTTTCTCGAACAACTCAAGGACGTACTAAGAGGAGAACACAATGTAACGGGTATGCCAGATCTTTCCGATGATGAGGAGAACAGTTTTGGATTGGTAGAAGAGGTCGAAGTTGTCGAGGTCGTGGAGAAGACAAGTAGGGCCAACCCAGCACTCTATTCGGGAGCACGCAAGGAGAAGCTGAGGTTAGAACTTCAATTATCCTCCACTAGCTAGGGATTTGGCATGGAACCGTATACAAACAACTAAGACTGGAGCTGAAAGGGACTCATTGGGGATACCTCCTCAGCGTTTCAGCAACATTCAGAGAGAGAGAGTTAGCGTTGCGTTCAAGTACGGGGGCACATTTGTCCTTACTGAAAATAATTTATAGAAATTATTAAGAAAGGCCCAGTTTCTGGCTGACATGAGACTGAAGCTCTTGTCGACGGAAATTGAAGCAGCGGAAACTAAGAGGGACTTCTATCGCAAGAAGGCGAGACTTCTCGAAGAGAAGTAAACTGATGAAATAGGTTTTCTTAGTATTTGCGTATTCGAAGAATAAATTTTTCTAATGTTGAAAGATTTATTACATCATAATTGCTCAAAAATAATTTCTGATGATGTGATTGACCACGGCCCGTGATGGAGCAGCGTCGGATTCGTCTGGTCGGAGATTGTCATCTTCATACCGCAGATTCTCACCATCCAAAGGGTCTGGACCGCCCTCGAACTCGGGCTCCCTTGCATCTATGACTATATTTCGCAGACATACTGCCGCTACGATTATTTTCGACGCCTTTTGTGGAGCGTAGCAAAAATATGCGAAAATGCTTGAAACATAGAAATATCGTTGTGATTAGTACCTCAATCTTTTTGAAAGCACAGAAAATTGCTTCTTCAAGCATCCGAAGGCGTGTTCAATCACGACTCGCCCTCGGCAAACGCTTTGCGTAAAACGGGCTTCTGAAGAAGTAAGTTGATGCAAGATTGCACTTTTTCAATGGTGGTTGCCATCACGTCACGACAGGCACGACATGGTATACAAAAAATGAACCATACCAGCATCAGTTCTGTCCTCTCTCAGAATTGGTTTTATGAGAAATTCTTCCACTCTGTACGCGGAATCACCAAGAAGAATTCCTTGCAATTCTCCTTGACGGAATCTTTCATAGAGTCGACTTGAGCGAAACACCTATATGAGATTTTTCGAAACATTGTCAGGTACTCAGAAAACCGCCGCATTCAATGCGTGTCGAATATGCATTCAACTCGAGTGACCACACCCATTGGAATCCTTTTTCGCAGGCGCACGTGCTCCAAACAGCAGCACGCCCGACAGAATTTCACCGCAGGAGCACGTGCTGCCAAAGTTTATAGCAGGAACACGTGCTTCAGGAGAGCTCAGCGCTATCGTAGCAGCACACCATCACGCGACGCTGCCGGAACCCCCACATGCGACGCGGCCAACTCGCTGAGCATCATCTGGGGCTGCCAGCGGTTGGACGAGGTCTCCAGCGGCTTGGTGTGCCAGGTACCCCACTCTTGGGTAAATAAACCGGCGACGCTATCGGCATCTCAGTACCGCCTCAAGAGTGCGTCGTAGGCTTCCCTTTTTTGGAAAATCGTTTTGTCATAGAGTTGAATGTGTATCATGCACTCACTTAACGTTTTATTATTTGATGGGGCACGGGCTGTTGTTTGAATCCTAATAGGAGCACGTGCTCTCCTAGCAGCAGGTGCCCTTGCTGTGCTCGAAACCGCTTTGTCTTCGAGTTGAATGCATATTAAACACGCATTGAATGCGGCGATTGTGTTATACAGAATGCATTTCTTAGGCCTCCAAAAAACCCATTTTTCTATCTACACCAGAAACGGGACTCTTGAAATACGGCAAATGTTTGTTGTTGAATCTCACCCGACTGTCATGAGCCTTTCCTGGCCACTTAACGCTAATCCAGGTGAACCTTCCATCAGTGTCGCATATAAATCCACCATTTATGCTGTGGAAATTCTTCCTAAAGTTAAGCACAAAATTCGCGGAAATTTGAATGAAATTGCTAGAAGGCACTGCCCATTCTTAGCAGGGAATTTTTCATGTAATACTGCCACCGTGTTCAGCAACACTACTAGCGCGGAGCGCGGAATCTCAAATCTTTCAAAAAAGGGAGAAAGCGAGAGATTTGTTGGCTATGCCACCAGAAAAGAGCAAACGGGCCGAGCTCACCAAAGTATTTTTGAGTTTTTTTTTTCAAAAAGTTTTGAGTCATTCCGGAGATGACGTTGCGATCAGCAGAAGATTGGGCTGAGCCTTTGGACGTTTCAGAAGTAAGGAATGTTTTCTGGGTACCTGTTAACGTACGCAGCTTCGTTGACATGTGGAGCGATAATGCGTATGAATGAGCCGTCTATTGCTCCCACTACATTCGGTATACCACAGAGGTTGAAAAATCTGTATTTTTGTTTTGTGAGTCGTAATATCTAACACCGCATACACAGTGCGTATCCACACTCACTTTCTCTTTGTCTCTGTTGCACGGAATCCTTGAGGCCATTTTATGTAATGCCATCTTCGACGGTACAATAGACGGACGGTCTGGTCAAAAGCCCGACAAATTGTCGACTGATGACAACCCGACAAGTCACCTTGGATGATCTGGTAATTGTCACCCGCAAGAATTTGCAGGGTTAGTCCGATTTTCTGCGCCGTTGTCAAAGCGCCGTTACTGCTGACACAGGGCCTCAGTCCGTCGTCTTGTTCCCCACATAGAGCGTAGAAGGACGCCCGCGATAGACGAAAACGCATGCGAAATTCTTCATCACTGAGCGTTTCATGAGGGGAAGTACGATCTCTTATTGTCCTCCCAATCGCGAGCGCAATACTAGCCTCCCTTAACGCGCGATCAAAGTCCTCCATCTCTGAAAAGTTATATCACTTGAAAGCTAGTTCGTTTAAAAACTAAGTAAAGGGCGCAGCAAAGTTGCACCGCGGCGAGGCGCGCTGCGGGAGGGCAAAGTTGAGCAATGAGGCCCCACTCAGAATTGGTAGATCGTCTAAGTCCCAACCGGTCAATACGCACCGAAATAGTGACAGATAGGCGCAGAAAATTCACATAATGAGTCCGTCCGTGACTATCTGATTGCGTCGGCAATCCACCCAGTCGACACTGATGTTCCACGTGACCGAACAGACACGGCCAACGCATCCAAAGTCGATTTTTTCGCCCCGAGCTAAGTCGGTTTTCCAACCAAGTCTGACGGGGCCTGTGGTACTCCACGCGGCGGGCTACACCGGCTACATTTCGCGCGAGACAGGAGTAAACTTTATTCAAGTCGAGTCATCGAGTCTTGGCATCGTCTGAAATAGTCGACATCGAGACATCCGACTACTCGATTATACGAAGTTCTGAGAACCCGATTTTTTTGAAAACTCAGATTTTGAAAAATTTCGATTTGCCGAGTTAGCTGAAAACTTCATTGTTCGTAATTTCAAAAAAGGTTCAGTGTACCAGATTTTTCACACTTCCAAACCATTATAGGTTCCCTATTTTGGTCTAATACGACCTATCTGAGTACAAATCAAGTCTGAGTGGTATTTTTATGCGATCTTAACAAACTGGACGTCTTTTTGCGGTGTCACGGAAAATTATGTTGAGCAGCATGTTTTTAATTCACGTCTAGATCTTTGTTTTCCTCTGATCTTGTTTACTTTTGATGATTAGTAGGCTGCCATGCCTAAAACGGTTATAACACCAAACGCAACAAAAGCCAGTTAAAGGAAAGTTTGCCTTCGAGTGAGTAAGGTTCTTAGTATTGGAAGAACAGCTAGGCCGGCGTTGGCATCGCGGAAGCTCTGCAAGGCTCTGGTGTGCGACGCCGCCGCATGATTTGTCCACGCATCAAATATCTCGCAGGGCGACGTCGAGCCGGTCACTGCAACTCTACATGCTCCTTAAACACAGTCGGCATGAACTGCACACCAGGGACAAAAGATGGGAGACTCTGTATGAATCTTTAATACACACCTTGCAGCGCAGAAATCAATCAGCAACTGAGTGGAAGTGAAACAACAATGATTATTTGTAGAATGTCTGTTGCTTCGTGGCGCATTAGTCTTGGTTAGGTCTTGACAACCCTGTCAGAGGACAGAAACTTTCTTCAAGCCCACGGATGTGTGGGCGAAATACCGCGGAACGGAGTGTGTGTGTGGGGGGGGGGGGGGAGGGGATAATGGAAGGCAGTGGAATCGGCTATGAAGAGAGAAATTCTGTGGAACAGAGTACGCGGGAAGGATCGGGTGTGGGGGAGGGAAATACCGTGGGACCGGGTGTAGCGGGGAGGGTAACAGTGGGACCGAGTGTGGGGAGGGAAATACTGTGTGACCGGGTGCGGCAGTGGGGCAATACTTTTGAGTCAGATGCAGGGGAATACCGTGGGACCGGGTGTAGGGTAGGGAAATACAGTGGGACCGAGTGTGAGGAAGTGTGGAAATACCGTGGGTTAGGGTGTGCGGGAATACCGTGTAATCGGGTATGGAGTGGAAAATACCGTAGAGCCAGGTATGGAGAGGGAAATACTGTGAGACCGGATTGGTAGGAAATACTTCAGGATCCGGTGTAGGTAATGACGTGGGACCAAATGTTGTGGTGGGAGAAATACCGCGGCACAGTGTGAATTTTTCTTGGGGAGGAGGGGGGTGGAATGCAGTGGAACTTGCTATGGAGAGGGACATACTGTGAGACCGGATTGGTAAGTAATACCTTAGGATCCGGTGTGGGTAATGACGCGGAACCAAATGTTGTGGTGGGAGAAATACCGCGGCAGAGTGTGAAATTTTTGGGGAGGAGGGGGAGGAATGCAGTGGAACTTGGAATGGAGAGGGAAATACCGTGGGGCCGGAGGTGGGAAATACCTTAGAATCAGGTGTGGGGGGGGGACACGGTAGAACCGTATTTGAAGAGAAAAATGAAGTTTTGTCGGCAGAGATAAGCAGTCAAAAAGGTAGTGCGCTGCTGAAAATTTTACTGAGAACAGGGATCAATCCCAACCAGGGATGAGCGGAATAAAAATATGAAATTTCGGAAATCGGTTTTCGGGTTTCGGAACAGAAATTTTTTTCTCGGGTTTCGGAAATCGGGCGCCAAACGCCTGAAAATGCGCGGAAATGCGGTTTTCGGAACGCGAAACGCGGAAAAATTCAGAAATCACCTAATGTTTTCTTACGTCCCAGAAGACCCGATATGTTCGCGTTCCGCGGCGTTTTCTGCGGTTTTCGGAATGCGGAACGCGTAATGCCAAAAATGCGCGAAACTGCGGGTTTCGGAACGCGAAACGCGGAACTCCGCTTATCCCTGATCCCAACTGACGTTGCGGAAAGGGAGAAACCTATTCTTCACTTTCTATTAACTCAACCGCTATTCTCTAGCAAAATTCAAACTATTCTGTGGCAGTAGTTTTCGTCAGCGACCACGGAGGTAAACTTTGATTTCTAGGATGATTTCTGAGCGTATTCTAGAAAGCTAGAGCGTCCAAACTATGGTCTTTGAGAACGAAAAAACTCCTTTTGTGATCAAAATAACTAGAGAAGAGTCTGTGCTGAGAAAGTAAGACTGAAGCAGAAGTTCATCGGCTTGTAACACCTGTTGAGATGAACAGGGGGTGCGCCGGAAATATTTTACCTCGTGCTCGTGATGAGGTTAAATTTGGTAGCTCTGGAAACTGTTGAGCGGTGGCTGAATTTCCATAGCATAGCTTCGAATGATGAAATGGCTAAGGTTATCGGTGATTTGATGGTATCAGTGTCGTATCTTATCCTTAGAGATGAGATAAGGTGTTTTCTTTTTCTTTATCTACGAAATCCTTGCATTGCCGCAATATAGAAAACGGCTTAGTGGCTGGAATTTAGGTCATTGTGCCGCTCGAAGCTGATGAGCGGCTAAATATTTCCACTAGACCGCTCATTCCCGCGGATAAATGCTTCATCGCGTACCACCTCAGGACCCCGTAGGAATGTTCAGAACGTAATGGAATGTGTAAGGGACCCCGGTAGGAATGTGCAGGACGTAATCGAATGTGTGCAGGACCACTGTGCGAATGTGCAGGACGTGGGACTATCCTAAACGGGGGAGCCACTCAAGTAAGTTCATAAACGAAATGAACCACCTGATAAGGGATGCTTGATGCTGCTATCAATCATTGCTGTTGATGAATTTCTATAGAAATATAGTCTACAGCAATGGAAGTAGGACCTGGTGAGGTTGCGGACTCTTTCTAACATACTGTAGTCTGATTGTGTTATCACTCATTTTCTCGAGATAACTGAGATTGGTCGGTGAGTTTTTGTTTCCACTCTAACATTCTCACCTGTTTTCATTGCTTCCACAAATGTAGCCATATCGGTGAAAACAGAGACTCGCCGATCTATCACAGCTGTTTCGGAAAAATGGGTGATACCACTAACAAACTACCGTATGTTAGGACGAGTCCGCAACCTCACCAGGGGTCATATTCGCCAATAACCCGCCGGGTACCCGCCGGGTAGTCGAAGGGTAAATGAGGTGAAATTTCAGTACAAAACGCGCGCTCCACGGCCACCTCCACCTCCCTTGGCTTCCCTCGCGACCGCCGGAATTTTTCGAATAGCATAGCTGAAAAAATGGCCGCTTCGCGACGGAATCTTTATCTTTTTGCAATGATATCGATACGCAACACAGTTTGCATTTCCATCATACATGGTGTAAGATGGGTTGATCTGCTCCTCTGCCGCGCGCGGTATCATCCCTTCCGCTTCCCTTCGACTACCCTCGGCGGATTGTTGGCGAATACGACCCCAGGTCCTACTTCCAATGCTGTAGACTATACTTTGATTGATAGCGTTATAGATCGGTGGTTCATTTCATTTCTGGCTTCCACTTGACTGCCCCCCCCCTTCGAGGATAGAGCCCAAGACGTGATGGAATGTGTGCAGGACCTCAACAGGAGTGTGCAGAACGTCATGGAATGTGTGCAGGACCTCTGAAGGACTATGCGGGACTTAATGGAATGTGTGCAGGACCGCGGTAGGAGTGCGCAGGACGTCGTGGAATGTGTACAGGACCTCAGTATCATTGTGCAGGACGTTGATGAGTGTGTGTAGGGCCCCAGTAGGAATGTGCAGGACGTAATGGAATGTGTGCAGGACCTCAGTAGGAATGTGCAGGACGTAATGAAATGTGTGCAGGACCTCTACAGGAGTGTGCAGAACGTAATGGAATGTGTGCAGGACCTCAGTAGGAATGTGCAGAACGTAATGAAATGTGTGCAGGACCTCTACAGGAGTGTGCAGAACGTAATGGAATGTGTGCAGGACCTCTGTAGGAATATGCAGGACATGATGGAATGCGTGCAGGACCTCAGTATTAGTGTGAAGGACGTTACGGAGTGTGTGCAGGACCCCAGTAGGATTGTGCAGGACGTAATTAAACGTGTGCAGGACCTCAGTATCATTGTGAAGGACGTTGTGGAGCGTGTGTAGGGCCCCAGTAGAAATGTGCAGGACGTAATGGAATGTGTGCAGGACCGCGGTAGGAGTGCTCAGGACCTTTGTAGGAGTGTGCAGGACATAATGGAACATATGAAAGACCTCAGTATACGTGTCCAGGTCTCAGTGTGCTAGTTCTGCCACCGACTCAAACTCCTGGGTCTGCGCAGACGATTCACATCAGCAAGAGCCGTTGAAGTTTGACTAGAGCGACTGATTCTGTATTATTGTGTCAGCTTAAAGGCAGTGTAAAAAAAATCAAAATCAGTGTCCGAGTTTTTACCGGAAATCGAGAGGATTTAGCCCTATTTAACAAGAAACATGGAAAGAGACGGCTAAGAACGAAAATGAACGAGCTCTGTACGGCCCTAATTTGAGTGTTCCGCTCACGCAACGCCCACTCCCTCAACGGCTACCGATAAAGTTGTCCAACTCTGAATTTCAGTTTGAGAAGGTAACTGATCATCAAATGGGGTAAGTTTAGTTAAGTGGGGTGGACTATAGCCCCCTGAATGTTGTGTCCTCAAAATGGGTTTTCCAGTTATTTACGGATCAGAGGCTTTTGAAATGAGTGGGCGTTGCGTGAACGGAACACTCAAGTTGATAGCCGTATAGGGCTTTTTCGTGCTTGTTCCAAGTAGTTTTTTCAACATTACTGGTGAAGTTAGACTCGGACCTCTCGATTTCCGGTGAAAAATCGAAGATTGATTTTTTCTTGGAAACTGCGTTTAAAACTATTTCACTTTCTCGACATTAAAATTCAAACAGTATATGGTTTATGTCATATTTCTAGGAAGCTGCAGCTATTCTCTCGCTGTCTTGAGAGCAGTGCGGTTGTTTCTAATTTTTGTACCATGGTGTTCTCTCAGAAACAACCACTTGACTTTCATGATAATGCTATCATAGCAACGTCGCGGCTTCTTCTCATCCAGAGATTGACGACATAGTAGAAGGGAAACCTTCGGAAAAAGTTGTGAAATTTCTGAAAGTTGGGCTACGCAGAAAAGGTTCAGGATTTGGCATTGCTCTAAATTGTCGTGAAATTGTTTTGTTAGATTTGGATTTCAAACTGATTTTTTAAATGTAGTGAAATTTCTTTTTTGATGGTTCGAGACTCTTCTTCTTCTACTTTTTCTTTTTATCTAGCTTTCGCCAATAACGGCTTCTTCAGAACTTCAAAAATGCAATAACATGCATGCATATTACAGAGATATGATACCGTTACATGAGCAATACATACCAGATCCAAGAATGGTTGTCAGCGAGGATGTTGCGAGCGCTGAATGTCGTAAACGTAGGTCAATGGATACGACAGATGTGGTCATGCAGGACTTACCCCGACGAGTCACATTCAAGGATGAGAATTACTAAGGCATTTCTCGAGGGAAGGGAGGGGCGAGGAGGATAGGCCCGGTATCAAGTGATCAATTTCATCAAATCGCAGAGCTCCTCGTTCGCGTTGGTTTCAGGACGTGAGCGCTGAATTTCTCTCGCTTCCATAATCTTTCTTTCCAGTGGCTGCATCAAGTGCCGATGAAGCACAGATACATCGAATAAAGGCGCGTTCTCACAGCTATGTTTCGATGTTCGATGTTTCGAGAAACCGCTGTTAGAATAGGAGGCCGGATTAGTGAACGCCCTCCGATGTTCATCCAAACGTGCCTTCAGTGGTCGCATTGTTTCACCTACATAGCGTTCTCCACATCCTCTGCAGCGGACGAGGTATACAGTGCCACGAAGCATGCAGATTTTCTCTGATTTACAGTAGTGACAAGTATTATCCCGGCATCGGCTTTCGTAAAACCTTGAAGATGTTAATATATCCTTCAACGTCGGTGGAGTACGAAAAATGAGACGAATAGGGAGTTGAGAAACCCTTACGGCAGCTTTTATCTCACGAGCGATTTCTCTCACCGAGCGGTTGGACGAGAGCAAAGCCGTCTGGTGTACTATAGGGCTTCCATGTTCTGATGTTTCCAGGACTGTAGCCATTACATTCAAGAATCGCTGCGATCTTGGTGTCCACTTCTGGATCAACAAATGACCCCAGCTTCAACTTCGTCTTAATTAGATTCTTCACGACATTTGCTTTCATGTACAATGGGTGAGCGCTCCTTGCATGTAACAAAATATTTGTGGATGCTTCTTTCTTGAACCATAGATGTTCTTTTCGTCCTTCAACTATTCGTACCTTTGTATTGAGAAACGGCAAGAAGCCGTTCATACTCGGTTCTTCCATAGTAGAGGTTACGTTAGCATCCTTTGCGTTTAACCTCTCTAGTGTCGATTCAAGTTCTTCCTCGGTCGTGCCGACGACAAATACGTCATCGATGTACCGCTTGTAAAACAGGATGTCGACGCTTAGTGAAGATCTCTCTATTTTGTCCATGAAAATGATTGCCGAAAGTGGAGCCATTCGGTTTCCCATTGCTAGTCCACGCTTCTGCTTATACAGTCTGTTATTGAAGCCAAAGGTGTTGCAGCCTAGTGCAGCTTCGATTATGATCCTTATATCCGAGATGGAAAGTCCCATGGTTGGTACATCACTATGGTGATCTTCGAGTAGTGACAGCACAGCTTCAACAGCGTCCGCGTTGTTCACATTCGTGTATAATGAGACGACGTCAAAAACTGGCGTACTGCGCTGATCTTGGGACGGGACACCGGTGAAGTGATGAGAGGAACTCGTTGGCAGTCGGGATATGTGCTCCAACGAATCGTAGAAGTGGCGAAAGTAATCTCACCAGGAACCAACTAATGCGGTCAGATGGGCCACTGCAAGACGCAATGATTGGTCGTGTCTTAAAGGCAGGGTTCGCGATAAAAACGACTTTTGAGCTCTCTTGGTGAGAATGTAGATTAGGCTATCACAAAAGTAAAAAAAAGTGAAAAAACCCGGAAATTCGCGGGGAAAACGCTCAAAAACAAAGTATAACGGCCAATTACCGGTGTCGGCCGGCCCCCTAATTAACGCGATTTTCATTAATGCTTGCTTATCCGACATTTATTTTGCTGTTCAAGTAATCAGTAGTCTCCAGAAATGTTCAGAAATTACTTTAGAAGCAGAATAAAAGTTGAGAAAACAGGCTTTTACCCAAATTTCGATATTTGGGGGCGGGAGGACACCAAGCCATAACTTTTTCCTGAGCATTTTTCTTCCAATTTTTTACTTATTTTCACTTTGGCGATGGCCAGATCTACCATTCTACAGTGATAACTCAACAACCGATTTTATCGAGAACCCTGCCTTTAATATCGTTCTCAGTGAGCAGCATGGTATCAGCAGTCGGAGGGATTTTATGCTTTTTTACCAGATTGTAGAGCGTCGGTAACGTCGGGGTCGCGTCATGTAATCGTTTTGCAATTGCAACTCCTATACGGTCTTTCACCCCTGACATGATAGCGCTTTTCACTCTTCTGCATGATTCTTCGAAGGCCGACATCGTTGATTCCTCGTAAACAGTGAAGTCCGAGAGGACTTGTGCTGTGATTGTTTTGTCCAACGTTTGGGGCATGACAACAAACGATCCGCACTTGTCCCCAACTGTGAATCTTAATGTACTTCGAACACGCAGCAGTTTCTTCATCCCCGCTCGTTCAGTCGGAGTTAGATTGGAGTGATAAGGTTCACTCGAAGCGTTGAGATAGATACGGTGAATCGATTGCTCGAGTGCTGTTATTTTGAGGTCTCTGTCACGGCATGGTGGTGGTAATTGAATTGTGTTGATCTTGAATGGCATTGATGACATCATTGTCGAACTGCGGTCAAGCAGTGTTGGGCCACGATGTTCTTTCCAGCGTAGAGTGTGGGGTAACTGGTGTACTCCGCAAGGTGCTCTATCTACGATAGATCTGTCTACCCTCGGTGTTATTGCGAAAGAGGGACCGAGGTTAAGAACAGACTGCATATCGTTATCCACTCCATCAGTCGCTATAACCATGTGGCGGCTTGGAGGAACACAGTTTCTTTGGATGAACGATGACTGTTGTATTGGTGCGACGGTTGATCTGATCGAATCCAATTTTCTCCCAAAACATGCACTTTGCCTCTCACGTAACTGACAACAGATCCTCTGATTGAGCAAAGATATTCGACGCCATAGATCTGAAGAAAGCTCTTCTCGTAGTCTACGTTTGTTGCACAAAATGCCACGTATGCAAAAACTCTTCTGTCGCTTTCTATCCGCAATGCTGGCATCGATGAGAGCAATTTTCAGGCCAGCAACCCTCAGGTGGACTTCGCGGTTATTTTGATAAGCAGGGTTGAGCAGGCCGTTGTGGCTATTTTTGTAGCGACTACGACCCCCCCCCCGAATTTTCATTTTTTTTTCAAGAAAATGCCCAAAATCTACGACCCCCCCCCACCCCAGGGGACCCCTGGTACCAGAATTTTTTAGCTTTATTTAGTGTCAAATTTTGAAGAGAAGCATAAGTTGTTGTAATATTTTTTATTGTGGATTCGGGGTACATATTAGGCATATATTTTTTCAGTTTTATATATAAATTTTGCACTATTATATGTATTTGATTAGGTGCAATGCACGCGGAACACATTGCAATTAGTTCCAGCGCCTCATTTTTACTTCGTTTTACCTTACCAAGTGGTTTGGAGAAAATCTTCTTTCCAAAAATTTCACGACCCCCCCCCCAACTTTTCATTTTTTTTTCAAAAGTTTCTAAAAAATTTACGACCCCCCGTTGTGGCCGGTCACAACGCTGCTCAACCCTGTTGGTAAGGGAATCGTGAGAATCTATGCTCTACAAAGCTAGGAAAGATTCGCTCGCGCTTGCAAGATAGTAGGAATCTGAGAGTGGTATCTTGTACTACTGATAATTGATGGAAAGCAATGTATCGCAATAAGATAGCAAATATCTCCCGGCTAATAAGATAACGGCTTTGCAGGAATTTGAGATGTGGTAATATAGAGCTATCTCTGAGCCTCATCAGATATGTCTTTCTTTTTTGATGGTCCGAGACTCTTCTTCTTCCACTTTTTATTTTGGCTTCTTCATACCTTCAAAAATGCAATAACATGCACGCATATTACAGAGATATAATACCGTTACATGAGCAATACATACCAGATCCAAGAATGGTTGTCAGCGAGGATGTTGCGAACGCTGAATGTCGTAAACGTAGGTCAATGGATACGACAGATATGGTCATGCAGGACTTACCCCGACGAGTCACATTCAAGGATGAGAATTACTAAGGCATTTCTCGAGGGAAGGGAGGGGCGAGGAGGATAAGCCCGGTATCATGTGATCAATTTCATCAAATCGCAGAGCTCCTCGTTCGCGTTGGTTTCAGGACGTGAGCGCTGAAATTCTCTCGCTTCCATAATCTTTCTTTCCAGTGGCTGCATCAAATGCCGATGAAGTACAGATACATCGAATAAAGGCGCGTTCTCACAGCTATGTTTCGATGTTTCGAGAAACCTCTGTTAGGATAGGAGGCCGGATTAGTGAACGCCCTCCGATGTTCATCCAAACGTGTCTTCAGTGGTCGCATTGTTTCACCTACATAGCGTTCTCCACATCCTCTGCAGCGGACGAGGTATACAGTGCCACGAAGCATGCAGATTTTCTCTGATTGACAGTAGCGACAAGTATTATCCCGGCATCTGCTTTCGTAAAACCTTGAAGATGTTAAAATATCCTTCAACGTCGGTGGAGTACGAAAAATCAGACGAATAGGAAGTTGAGAAACCCTTACGGCAGCGTTTATCTCACAAGCGATTTTCTCATTGACGTATGGTTGGACGAGAGCAACGTCGTCTGGTGTACTATAGGGCTTCCATGTTCTGATGTTTCCAGGATTGTAGCCATTACAGTCAAGAATCGCTACGATCTTGGTGTCCACTTCTGGATCAACAAATGACCCCAGCTTCGACTCCGTCTTAATAAGATTCTAATAATTGTGGTGAGCGCGAAGCGCTCACCAGGATTTGGCTTTGATCTCTTCCCGCGCGGATGCCCTACAATGAGATCACCTATTCATACCGTCAACAGAGGTATGAGCTGTACACTATTCGACGCGCTGCAAGAAATTACATATGTGTGCAATTTTTCATCCCGATTCGTCCCCGCTTTCTGAAGTTATCACCCCTCAACGTACGCAAACCCGTTCTCCACCACCGCGTCCGCCTCCGCCTCCGCCTCCGCCCCCGCCTCCGCCTCCGACTCCACCTCCGTCCGTCGAAAACCATTTTTTGGAAGGCGTGGACCAAATCGCTCGAAAATTTGTGACTAGATGTAATAGACCACGGGAATGACGAAAATAATTGTCAGAACTCACCATAATGACTTCTGGGCCCTTAACGGGCGTTTGAAACTCGGAAACCGGCCTCTCAAGATTAGTTTATAAAAATGACGGGTTTTTCGTTATCAGTCATTGTTTTCTTAGAGACTCCATATAAATACCTTGCTCTCTAGGGTGGTGTACTCTAAACGTCCGGCTTGGAACAGGACGCTATGCGGAAGGGTTGTTTTTGAGCGTGGCGCGTGTTTGTACCATGCGCACCAAAGATAAGAAGTCGTCGCAGGGTGTGCTGAAGTGTCGGTTGACTATGCGAGACCGCAGTAGGAGTATGCAGGACGTCGTGGAACTACAGCAACCCTCAGTAGGGTGTGCAGGACGCTGCGTAGAATGTGTGCAGGACCTCAGTAGGAGTGTGCAGGACCTTAGTAGGAGTGTGTGCAGGACATCATGGGACCATGCAGGACCCCAGTAGGGGTGTGCAGGACGTCGTAGAATGTGTGCAGGACCTCAGTAGGAGTGTGTGAAGGACCTCGGTAGGAATGTGCAGGACATCATGGGACCTGTGAAGGACCCCAGTAGGGGTGTGCAGGACCTCAGTAGGAGTGTGCAGGACATTTTGGGACCTGTGCAGGACCCCAGTAAGGGTGTGCAGGATATCATGGAACGTGTGCAGGACCCCAGTAGGGGTGCAGGACGTCGTAGAATGTGTGCAGGACCTCAGTAGGAGTGCAGGACCTTAGTAGGAGTGGACATCATGGGACCTGTGCAGGACCCCAGTAGGAGGTGCAGGACATCATGGAACCTGTGTAGGACCCCAGTAGGGTGTGCAGGACATCGTAGAATGTGTGCAGAACATCAGTAGAGTGTGCAGGACATCATGGGACTCTGTGCAGACCCCAGTAGGGGTGTGCAGGACGTCGTAGAATGTGTGCAGGACCTTAGTAGGAGTGTGCAGGACATCATGAAACATGTGCAAGACCCCCTGTAAGGGATGAGCAGGACTTCATGGAATGCGTGCAGGACATCAGTAGGAGTGTGCAGGACATCATGAAGCGTGTGCAGGACTCCAGTAGGGTTGAGCAGGACGTCATGGAATGTGTGTAGGACCTTAGTAAAATTACACAGGACATCATAGAACGTGTGCAGGACCCCAATAGGGGTGTGCAGGACATCATGGAAGGTGTGCAGGACCTTAGTAGGAGTGTGCAGGACATCATGAAACGTGTGCAAGACCCTGTAAGGATGATCAGAACTTCGTGGAATGTGTGCAGGACATCAGTAGGAGTGTGCAGACATCATGAAGCGTGTGCAGGACCTCAATAGTGTGCAGGACATCATGGAATGTGTGCAGGACCTTAGTAGGAGTGTGCAGGACATCATGAAACGTGCAAGACCCCTGTAAGAATGATCAGAACTTCGTGGAATGTGTGCAGGACATCAGTAGAGTGTGCAGGACATCATGAAACGTGTGCAAGACTCTGTAAGGATGAGCAGGACTTTGGAATGTGTGGGATCTCCCAGTAGGGGTGTGCAGGACGCCGTAAAATGTGCAGGACCAGTAGGAGGTGCAGGACCTTGGTAGGAAGGTGCAGGACATCATGGGACCTGTGCAGGACCCCAGTAGGGAGTGTGCAGGACGTCGTAGAATGTGCAGGACCTCAGTAGGAGTGTGCAGGACCTTAGTAGAGTGTGCAGGACATCATGGGACCTGTGCAGGACCCCAGTAGGGGTGTGCAGGACCTCAGTAGGAGTGTGCAGGACATTTTGGGACCTGTGCAGGACCCCAGTAGGGTGTGCAGGACGTCGTAGAATGTGTGCAGGACCTCAGTAGGAGTGTGCAGGACCTTAGTAGGAGTGTGCAGGACATCATGGGACCTGTGCAGGACCCCAGTAGGAGTGTGCAGGACATCATGGAACCTGTGTAGGACCCCAGTAAGGGTGTGCAGGACATCGTAGAATGTGTGCAGAACATCAGTGGGAGTGTGCAGGACCTTAGTAGGAGTGTGCAGGACATCATGGGACCTGTGCAGGACCCCAGTAGGGTGTGCAGGACCTCAGTAGGAGTGTGCATGACATTATGGGACCTGTACAGGACCTCAGTAGGAGTGCGCAGGATATCATGGAACGTGTGCAGGACCCCAGTAGGGGGTGTGCAGGACGTCGTAGAATGTGTGCAGGACCTCAGTAGGAGGTGCAGGACCTTAGTAGGAGTGTGCAGGACATCATGGGACCTGTGCAGGACCCCAGTAGGGGTGTGCAGGACCTCAGTAGGGAGGTGCATGACATTATGGGACCTGTACAGGACCTCAGTAGGAGTGCGCAGGATATCATTGGAACGTGTGCAGGACCCCAGTAGGGGTGTGAAGGACGTCGTAGAATGTGTGCAGGACCTCAGTAGGAGTGTGCAGGACCTTAGTAGGAGTGTGCAGGACATCATGGGACCTGTGCAGGACCCCAGTAGGAGTGTGCAGGACATCATGGGACCTGTGCAGGACCCCAGTAGGAGTGTGCAGGACATCATGGGACCTGTGCAGGACCCCAGTAGGGGTGTGCAGGACGTCGTAGAATGTGTGCAGGACCTTAGTAGGAGTGTGCAGGACATCATGAAACATGTGCAAGACCCCTGTAAGGATGAGCAGGACTTCATGGAATTTGTGCAGGACATCAGTAGGAGTGTGCAGGACATCATGAAGCGTGTGCAGGACCCCAGTAGGGTTGAGCAGGACGTCATGGAATGTGTGTAGGACCTTAGTAAAATTACACAGGACATCATGGAACGTGTGCAGGACCCCAATAGGGGTGTGCAGGACATCATGGAATGTGTGCAGGACCTTAGTAGGAGTGTGCACGACATCATGAAACGTGTGCAAGACCCCTGTAAGGATGATCAGAACTTCGTGGAATGTGCAGGACATCAGTAGGAGTGTGCAGGACATCATGAAGCGTGTGCAGGACCCCCAATAGGGGTGTGCAGGACATCATGGAATGTGTGCAGGACCTAGTAGGAGTGTGCAGGACATCATGAAACGTGTGCAAGACCCCCTGTAAGGATGATCAGAACTTCGTGGAATGTGTGCAGGACATCAGTAGGAGTGTGCAGGACATCATGAAACGTGTGCAAGACCCCTGTAAGGATGAGCAGGACTTCATGGAATGTGTGCTGGATCTCAGTAGGGTGTGCAGGACCTCAGTTCAATGTTCAGGACACCGTATGCAAGCCAGGCCTCCGAATCTACAAGAACGATAGTTAAGTCCGCCAGAACAGGGCTACCGTAATCTCACTGAGTTGGCTCTAAAATTTTCTAAGTTCTGACTCCGATTTCGCTTCATCTTCCCTACAGGTGGTGATGTTTCCTGCTTTTTAGTCCAGGCAGATCCTCAACTGCTGATCCCTAGAGAAGGACGGTGTGTGAATCAAGACACACCGCTCTTCACTTCTTTTATACTTTATCATTGATCAATTGGGTATCATCAAATTTGTTTACGAGAGCCGAATAACATCATTCCTGAGATTACGGTAGTCCTCTTCTGGCGCACTTAACTATCGTTCGCGCTGGAAATCAATTTCCATTTTTCAGGCTCAATTTCATGATTGAGCCCGGTAGACCACACTGGTAAACTTTGGCGAGTCAAAAACGTTGGACGATGAGGTTAATATCCGCCACCAATTCTCACCAGTCATCTAGCCTTTTTCCTAGAATGTTGGTGCGACAGTAAGATAACAGGAAAATTGGTTACGGCACGAACTCCACATGCAGAAAAACTCCGAAAATGATTTTGGCGCGAAATTCAAATTCGTATTTACAATGTGTTCCGATTGACTTTTCTTTACAAATGAAGGTTTTTCATGGGCCCCTTCAACATTTTCTTTCACTAGAGGGGCCAAGCTACGCAAAAACTCATAGAAATGATGGAAAACTCTGATAAAAGAGGCCTGATACTGCGCTATCAATCATTGTTTTTATTAGAGCTCTACGGAAATACTTCGACTGGTAGCCTCACCAATGGGCCGTTCATTTCATTTCTGTCTTGAGTGGTGCGTGCCCCCCCCGTCTAGAAGAGTGCCTAGAACCTGTACAATTGGGTCATTTTGAAACTCATTTCTTCATTTTTCGACTTTTAAATTCAAAAGTATATGCCTTGCATCTATTTGTAGGAAGCCGCGTTGCAACAATTATCTTGCAGTCTTAGCAGCGGAGCGGTTGTTTCTTCATTTCTACCACTATGTTTTCGAAAAAAAACAACTTGACTTCTGGAGCTCGACGATATTGTAGAAGGGAAACCCTTGTAAAAGTTGTGAAATTTCTGAAAGTTGGGCTGCAGAAAAGGTCAAGGATTTGTCATTGCTCCTAAATGTTGTGAAATTGTTTTATTGGATTTGGCTCTCAACTTGATTTTTCAAATGTAGTGAAATTGTCGAATTGATTTGGCTTTGATGATACTATATGCAGATAACATAATCATTAAATCTAGTGAAATTGTTGCAAACGGATTTGGCAGGAGCTCTATCAATTATCACAGTCAAATCACGCGTCAGAAGGTCCCTCTGGCGAGCGAATGAAGACAAAAAGAAAAAATAATAATCCTCAGTCAACAATGCTGAACGAAACGTGGCCTTATGGGCTAGAATTAAGGTTTGCGAATGCTATTCTGCGCTTTCAGTGTAGCTCCCACTAACAATAAGGTACCAGACCTTCCCTCACCGATGAGATAAAAATCATGAAAACGAAATCTAACGCAATTTACTCGCTACTGACTATGTCTTCGTGTCCTCAACGCTTTCACGGTTCGCATTGTATAGAAACGTTTTTGCTGCTAGGTTTATTCCTGTTCTCATTCGATTCAATATGGGCTTCAAGGAAAACCCCTTCTGACGCGTGATTTGACTGTGATAATTGATAGAGCTCCTGCCAAATCCGTTTGCAACAATTTCACTGGATTTAATGATTATGTTATCTGCATATAGTATCATCACAGCCAAATCAATTCGACAATTTCACTACATTTGAAAAATCAAGTTGAGAGCCAAATCCAATAAAACAATTTCACAACATTTAGGAGCAATGACAAATCCTTGACCTTTTCTGCGGAGCCCAACTTTCAGAAATTAGATATTGTAGTGAAATTGTTGAATTGATTTGGCTGTTGTTGGTGCATGCAGACAACGTGATCATTAAATGTAGTGATATTGGAAAATGGATTTGGCAGGCCCTCCATAGGTTATCAGAGTCAAATCACGCGTCTGAAGGTCCTCTGGCGAGCAAGTAAAAACAAAAAGAAAAAACTTTCAATTAACAATGCTAAACGAACTGAGGTTTTATGGGCTAGAAATAAGGTTCACGAATGTTTTTCTTTCTTGTTCAGTGTAGCTCTCACTAAAGGTACTAGACCTTCCCTCACCGATTACTCAAAAACCACGAAAACGAAGTCTTAAGCCCCTTTCACACTTGCCCGGCCGATGTCGGACGACTCGTTTACGAATGTGTGATATCTATCTACCCTATCCTATCCATATCAAATTTGATAACGAGTAGTCCGACGTCGGCCGGCAAACAATGAAAGGGGCTTTACACAATTTATCGGCTAATCACGGTAGTCTTACAGTATTTGTGTTTTCAACGCTTTCACAGTGCATATTGTTTCAGAACGTTTTTTTTTTGCTAGACTTATTCTTGTTCTCATTTGATTCGATATACTCATCGAGAAAAACCTTTTCTGACACGTGATTTGACTCTGATAATTCATAGAGCGCCTGCCAAATCCATTTTCCAATATCACCACATTTAATGATCCCGTTGTCTGCATGCACCAACAACAGCCAAATCAATTCAACAATTTCACTACATTTAAAAAAACCACTTTGAAAGAAAAATCTAGCGGAACAATTTCACGACATTTTAGAGCAATGTCAAATCCTTGCCCTTTTCTGCGGAGCCAAACTTTCAGAAATCCGATTAAGTTTTCGAGAAACCCTTCGATACCTGCGCGCCCGTAATTATGGACCACGCGGGAACATTTTAAAAAACGTCTGCAACAATTACTAGGAAGAAGCCACTCGCAATACGACATCCCAATGACAGAACGGAGGAAGTGGTACATTAGAACTCAAAACAGCCATTCCATATTAAATACACAAATAATAAAAACGGGGAGCAGACAAATACGCAAATAAGAACGTGCTTCGCGGGATTCCAACCAGGGTGTGCGGAAATTTCTGTTTTCTGATTTCTGTTTTCTGTTTTCTGGCCGTTTTGGCCTTTCTGTTTTTCTGATTTCTGTTTTCTGAAAAATCTGCAAAAACAGAAAAATCAGAAAAAATGAACGAAATCCGGATCTGTGGAACAGCGCAGCTTATTTAGTCCTTTACGAGGTACTATTTGTATTCAATGTACGATTGCTGTTAAGGGCAGGGTTCGCGATAAAAAAGTTGATTGTGGTATCTTTTTGAGAAGGTAGGCCTGGTCATCACAAAAGTGAAAATAAGTGGAAAGTCGGAGAAAAAACGCTCAAAAACAAGCTATTGCTGGGTCTCAGCCCGCCCACGAATAACTAGATTTCTACAATTGCTTGGTTTGTCGTCTTTCTTCTGCAGTTAAAGTAGCTGCTAGACATCGAGAGACTACTAACTTTTTTAGCGGCAAAATAGAAGGCGGAAAATATGCATTTATAAAAAACCTGTTAGTTGGGGGTGTGCGTACACCTACCATTTAGCCGTTCTTACTTGCTTTTGTGCGTTTTCCATGCAACTTGTCACTTATTTTTACTTTTGTGATGGCCAAACCTGCATTCTTATAAAGAAATTTCAACAATCGTTTTTACCGGTAACCCTGCTAACGCACTCGTAGGGTAGTACTTTGGCACAATAGGGGTAGCATCCCAGGGAGGAGCACGAATTCAACTTCTCCTTGTCAGCAGCTGCTGCAGTTAGTTGTTCGCAGCAGCTGCTGCACACAGCGAGGGTCTGAACCCGATGTCTGTCCTAGGATGCAACCCTTATTGTGCTGACGTTCTACCATACGGGTGAGTTCTCTGAGAGTTTTGGCCGAGCAATAGCTGATAAATTACCACAAAATGCCTGATTTTGGCGCAGTAGCCGAGAACAAGGTCGTGTTCAGAGAATAGCTGGTTGCCGCAAAATAGGCGTCAAATAATGGTCGTCGAGAAACAGCCGCGAAAGAATGCTCTCAAAGGGGAGTGTAAGACGCATTGCTGAGTCAGATTTGATGTCAACACCGCCGTCGGTTCAACTACCCATGTTTTTCTCGGTTATTCCTCGATTATTTCGCGAACAACATGGTCGCAGCCACCTAGCAGCCAAGGAATAATCAAGAAATACTCGAGAATCTGCTCGACAGGATCAGTTGTTGAGCCTATTTCTCGGCCAAGACTATCAGCGTGTCTTTAATGACCTTATATCCGTCATTGACGCGACATTGCTACTACCAATGCCTTACAGGTGATCTGTGCAGTTCCGTGGATATTATATTTTAAGTATGGCAAAAGTATTCAGAATTACATCCTCTCTCCACTTGAAATTTTTTTTAAACGCAATGAGTATTTTTCTGAAATTTTTCTGTTTTCTGATTTCTGTTTTCTGTTTTCTGGCCGTTTTGGCCTTTCTGTTTTCTGATTTCTGTTTTCTGACTAACTCGATTTTCTGTTTTCTGTTTTCTGAAATTTTTTAAAAAATTTCCGCACACCCCTGATTCCAACCCCCAACCAATCCAAATCCGTTTAGTGATCCGCTTCTTAAAGGCAGTGTTCTCGATGATTTTCGTTCCCGAGTTTTCTACCCAAAACAATGCGTTGGCCTCCAAGTGTTACCGGAATTACGAAGAAACGGCGAGAAACGCATTAAAGGCCGTGTTCATGATGATTTCCATCCCTGAGTTTTTCACATAAAACAATGCCTTGGCCTCCAAGTGTTACCAAAATTACGAAAAAACTCCTAGAAACGCATTAAAACGTCGTATTTCAATGACATTATTCTATAACATGGACTAGTTGTCCGATTGGTTGAACATGTTCATGGTTAATGTCACCTGTGGAAAACTGGGTCAATCGAAAATAGAAGAATATTTTATGCAAAGCAGGATTAGTTAGAGCCCTAAGGAATGAACGGAGCAATAAAGAGTAGAGAATTGCTATGGACGGGTCCACGAAAGATTTCATTACCACAACAAACACTTCCTGTGATACTTAAGAGGCGGGGTGATACTTAAGGATTTCGTGTACTTCTGGTGCGTTTTTCTCAATTTCTATGTCATTTTAGTTCTACCCGGGGGCCACTTAATCCATATAGCGAATAACCTCAAGATTGAAGATTATCGTGAACACTGCCTTTAATCCACTCGACCACTCTCTCGCTGTTGTGCTGGTCGACGGGTGACGCTATGTGAAGCGCTCTCAATACGAGCTCGGTGGTTCAGGTAACATATCATAACTTTTGACCTAAATGAGATCAATACTATAATTTTTTCGCGAAACAACCAATCACATGTAAAAATGTATTTCATAGTTCAAAGTCAGGTGAATTCGTGTTGGCGGGGGCATTCTAGCTTCGTTTAGTTTTTGCTTTTCTTGGAATATCCTGAAGCATTTAGGGAACTTGGAAAACGGACTTTCAGTTATGTGTCACATAACTACAACTATAATTCACAGTTTCGTAAGAGCCCACGGGAAATGTGAAGCAAGATGGTATATGTGTAAGTGCTCGCTCGGAACTTGGGTGACCTCGAGCAGTCCTCCGAAAGATTTGGCTGCTGAGTGCTTCCCAAAATCGCTGCTTCTGCGATCCTTTAGTGTTTGCTGATGAGTCGAACTCTGCGTAGAGCTTGGTTATGGTTTCAGAGAGGATTTTTTTTCCATGTTTATGCTGCACAACGCCTTTATCGTTCCTCGCAAGATGCGAAACTGCACGGTATGTCGAGTAGGCGAATGAAATACAATGTAAATACGTTCTAGCGCTCTATTTACAGGTTTAAATGTGTAGATTAGTACTCCTTGAGAACTTGAAGGCCCTTGATTCCGTGCGTCTTGGCGAGTTCATCCTGAAATCGAAGGGTGTTTTTCTTAACGGGCCTAAAAAATCTGAATAGGTGAAACTGACGGCATTTTTGATCTGGTTTGGATGATAGGGAATGCCTCCGATTTTCTCTATGTGTTTCATGTGCATTTTTTCTTTGTCACCCGGGATTATCACCGGCAACTTGGAATCAACAGTGGGCAGAGTTCTCATCGTGTCGATAAATTTCTGCAGTCGCTCATGGAAACCAGGCGCAAACGCATCGGGATCCACTGCTATGAAGCACTGGCCCTGAAGAGAACGACATTTCTTCCTTCAGTCAAAAGGGTGAGGAATGACTCACCAAATCTGCATCCTCTTTTGCCGTCATCCATTTGCGGACGGAAGGTCCCCAATGCGCATCAGCGAGAACTCCGCAAAAAATCTCCACCAGTGAGCCCAGACCATATCCCTTGTAACCCCCTAAAACTCATAATAAGATACTGATCCTGATGAGTGATTCGGAAGAATTGCTCACCGGAAATTTCATCGCCTCCGAGTGGTAAAAGACCGCCTCCACCAAGAATTTCTTCAGGATTCGTGCTGATTTTACCTTCTTTCGTCACTCCCCAAGTGGCTGGGACAGTCTGGCCTCTTCGTTTGTGAATTTCCACCTGAGCGGACAATATTGATTCAACACAATACACCAAGGATGGCCAATCGAGAAATCTGGGGTGGTAGTAAACTAGCCGAAACTGAGAGTTACGAACCATGATCATGTCACGATAACCAAGAAGAATTGAGGTGTGAGACATCGAAGTTACCCTCGATCCAACTGGGAACTGCCACTTAATCGTTCGCAAAAATGGCTGCCACTGGTAAACGAACCCGCGAACGCCGGTTCATCAACAGCGACACATCGCTCTGCACCAAAGTGCTTTGATCTCAACGCACGAGAACTAATTCTCATCATGAACTTATGCACATGCATGTGTAAAATTCGATGAGTGCGGATCTGAACCCGTGGTCGCACTGACAAGGGCAGCGCGACATCGCACTACGCCATGCATTCACGGACTGAGAGACTTTGTAGAGGCTCTCCTAGGTTCTTGAACCCTGCTCCTCATAAATCAACAATTAACACTTTCTCAGTAGACACAGTAGCTGTGAAAATGATTAGAGCAGGAATACTAGTTTCCGATTAACTTGCAATTTCTCTTGGACAGTATATGCGTGTTCTGTGTAGAGTCACTCCGTCTCGTCTTCTCGCCTTACTTTCGTTGATTGATCCATTCAGCTGAATGTGTTACCTCTGTTTGCTTTTTCTTTATCTAGTTTTAATGAGTATCATGCGATAATGATTTTTCTTGTCGATGTTTTCAATTTAACGAGAAACGTGAACTCAGGTGAAACTGGCCGGAGAAACCTGTCACAGGAATAGCTAGGCTAAAACTTGCTGCCAGGTTGACATGAAAGTCCTTGTTTCAAAATTTCAGGTCTACTATGTTTTTCTCAATCATTGATTATGAGAACCTTACAACTCACTTTAGTGGTGGCCATTCGATATTTACTTTCTCGAGTAGCTAGAGAAATGAGAAAACACACACATTGTCATTTCTGCCTCCGCAGTATTTTTACTCCTTCAAAGCCTGTCTGAAAAATACTTTTGAAAAAAAAAAACCCTTGCAGAATGAAACCTTTTCATTGAAATTGAAAAGAATTCCAAACTTTCCATGAAAACAGCTTAAAATTAAAGTACTTTTCTGGTTCGGTTATTTTTTGTTATTTCAAACATTTTCTCGGATAAATGCGAGGAATTTCCTGATATTCGATCCAGTCACATGGAGATTCGGTTTTCGGAATTAATTATTCACTAGGCGAATTTGAAGCTTCTCAATCCGAGATTTTTTCAAATACTTTTGTTGAAAAATATATTCATTCACGAGTTCTCGAAAAGTACTTCGCAAATAATTTTTTGAAATCACATGCTCGAAAAAGATAAATTTCGTACTTATCCAAAAAGACTTCGATTAATCTACTGCGAAAATTTTTAATGATTGAACCCAGTCAATGAAGCCTTTTCGAAAATTCTGAATGCTTGAACAACTTCGATTAATGCCTCACACGTTTTCTCCGAAGAAAAGCAGTGAATGTTTTCAGCTCCGAATTCGGGACGCTCAAATGTGCCGTTATGTTGGCCACGTAATCGAGAAACCGAATAACTGAAACATCTAATGAATCCATTACTCAAGATTCCCGAATGTATCGAATATTATAAAAACGATTAATTGAAATAACAAGATGAACTGAATAATCGAAAAAACATAAAATTAAAATCTCCGAATGAATAAAACATTCAAGTAATCAAGGTATTGGACTAATTGATGGTTCCGGTTTACATTCTAGTCGATACTGCGAAGATTGAAATGACAAGGCATAAGTTTTCTCTCTTTTTTTTCAATTTTGCATAGAAAAGAAAACAAAAATAAAACCCGAGAAAACAAAAATACATGATCACAACAAAAGTGAATAGTAAACTTCCCATGAATTTATTTGAAGGAAAAAAAACAAAAAAAAATCTGAAATTTGGAGTTAGAAACTTCAACATCAAATTTCTGAGCGTTCTGGTCTAGTTAATCCACTGACAGGTTTCTCGGTCACAATAACCTCAATTTGTAGTCCTCGTAAAATCGAAGAACACAAGAAAATCGAGCACGCAAAATGCTCAGCAAAGAAAATGAATTAGAGGGAAGCAGTCAGCTGAACGAGGGAAGCAATAATTGGCTATTGATCGCGTTATCACTGCGCATGACGAACGGTGCGCCAGCCGTTGGGGGGACTGGCGTATATTTACACAGTTCTTGGCCCAATCACGGCTCCAGTGATGATGGGTGAGAAACCCGGAGTTGGCGGGTTACGCTAAAAAGTCCTCTCGAGGACTTTTTAGCCTAACCTGCCATCGCCGTCAAACGCACTCCTCAACATGCCCAGTGTCTCATCATTGACATGTGAAAGGCGCCGATTAATGAGCGAACATCAATGTTCGCGATCGTGATTTCAAGGGGGGTAACAAGGAAGTTAAGGAGCAGTAACTTCGAACTTTCACTCCAAGATTTTTTATAGTAATTTATTTTGGCTCTAGGTATTAGTACGCCGATTTCAGTCAAGACTGATAACCTCATAGTTAACATCGATGTTAAAAGCCCTGGTTAACATCGTAGTTTGGCAAAATTACTACCACCCCTGGTAACTCATCCTACATCGAAAAGTTGACATTCATTGTATCCTTACCTTGCCAATCGCTACTGTTGTTGTGGCCATATCAAGCAGATAGGAGTCACCTCCAGTGCCGTAGGCTCCTAAGCAAAGCGGATTTGTGCCTAGAGTTGGCTTCGATGCCCTTGTGGGGTACATTATTGGAGAGGTGTTGGTGCACGACATGGCCATTAATCCATGCTTCATCGCCCGCATCGCATACCATCCAGCAATACCATAGTGGTTAGACCCTGAAAAGCTCGCAATTCATCTTGCGGATGATCGATAATAGTCGAAGACCAACCTTTAGCAGCCACCCAGCCCACACCGGTATCCTTGGCTTTCTTGATGGCGAGGTCCATACAGAAATTGCCGACAACAGGGCCAAGTAGACTTTTACCATCAACCCATGCTGACGCGGCTTTCTCCTTAGAAAAACCAAGGTTCACTGCAACGTAAAATCAATGATAGCCCTTCAGTTATACCAATATCCTCTAATGTTGAAGCAGGCGCAATTTGTTGAAAATCAATTCTCAATCTACTCTCCATCAGTAGGTTGTGAATTAGTTCAGTGAAGATTTCTACAGGAGGTCTCATAATTATCTGCGCGGTCTTTCTCCGTGTCTAAACGCGGCTCGTCTCATGATTTGTCAAATTGTAGTGCACGCTTCGCGACCAGATTTGACTGTAACTCGCCCTAGCGCCACCCTGCAATTCCGGAATCTTGATTCAGAGTAACCTTCTTTCCCAGAAATAGCTGCGAAATAGCCGAGAAATAGCCCACTAGGATCCACGCCGACTGTTGGTGGGCTATTTCTCGGCTTTTCACGAAACGGACAAGCAATAGCCGAGAAATAGCCGAGAATTAACGAGACGTAATCAAAAGTATCCAAGACGCAACCGTCGCCGGCTCGCCAGGTCGTCATCCGGAGCAGTCAACGGTTGGGCGGGACCTCCAAAGGCTGAGCGAGGTCCAAGTACCTCAAACTTGAGTAACTGAACCGACGGATGTGTTGAATCTGAATCATGCCTCTGAATAGCGTCGTATATTTACCTGTAGAGCAGTATGTCTCGGCTATTTTGCAGCGAGCATTATACCGCGACTGTTTCGCGGCTATTTCTAGGTGAAAACTTTCAGAGGTGGAGGTACGCTTCTGATTGCATTGGAAAGAGAGCAAAAAGTTTACTTCAGTCTTGAAAATGGCTTGGAATGGTTTTCTGAGAATTGATGAAAATGGATAAAAATACGTAAATCTGCTCGGGGAAATGTTCATCTCCTTCTTGTTAGAACCCTTATCAGAACCTTTCCGGAGCTTGAGAGCTCTTTTTTCGGCCAGAAGACTGAAAATGCATGCACCTCCTATTCCAATTTGAACGGGTGGTGGTCGTGATGGTTTCCAACCGCAACAGAGGCTCTGTGTTCCGTCCAATCACGCGCGTCGCTCCCCCTTTGTGTCCCCGCTTCTCTTGCAGTTGGTAAAACATTACGAGCACCCTACAATTTGAACTCGTTAACTTTATAGTCTACAGCAATGGAAGTAGGACCTGGTGAGGTTGCGGACTCTTCCTAGCACACTGTAGTCTGATTGCGTTATCACTCATTGTTTCGAAATAACTGACATTTTTGTTTCCACTCTCACATTTTTACTTGTTTTTGTTGCTTCCACAGATGTAGTAATATCGGTGAAAACACAGACTCACTGATCTATCACAGCAGTTCCGGAAAAATGAATGATACCACTAACAAACTACCGTATGTTAGGACGAATCCGCAACCTCACCATGTCCTACTTCCATCGCGGTAGACTATACACTGGAGGGTACTTCAAAATCGTGGGTTGGCCGTGGAGCACGAAATCTGCTTGGACATGTTACGGCTGTGGGGACCCACGCGAAGGGATTCGCGACGATGTACACAGTCAAGCTCAGACCTATGTTTTAATAGATTTGCGGTCGCAATCCTTCGTGGTACACCACGCGCGGCGGGGAGCACGCGCCGCTTGTTGCGTTGCGGCGTACCACCACGCGTTGTTTGAAGGCAGTGTTCACGATAATCTTCAATTCTGAGATTATTCGCTATACTGATTGAGTGGCCCTCGGGTAGACTTAAAATAACGGAAAAGTTGGGGAGAACGCACCAGAAGTACACGAAATCCTTAAGTATCACCCCGCCTCTTAAGTATCAAAGGAAGTGTTTGTTGTGACAATGAAATCTTTTTTGAACCCGTCCTTTGCAATTCTCTACTCTCTATTGCTCCGTTCTTTCCTTACGGCCCTAACTAATCCTGTTTTGCATAAAAGATTCTTCTATTTTTGATTGACCCAATTTTCCACCGATGGCAGCCACCATGAACCTGTTCATCCAACCGGACAATTAGTCCATGTTATAAAATAATGTCACTGAAATACGACGTTTTAAAGCGTTTCTAGCTGTTTCTTCGCAATTTTGGCAACACTTTGAGGCCAACGTATTGTTTGGTGTGAAAAACTCGGGGACAAAAATCATCGTGAACACAGCCTTTGAGTAATTTCTCTGAAACGAGTTGTCTGGAAACTCGCCTACCACACATATGATAGGGACAGTGCAATAAGTTAGCAGAAAGAGGTTCACAGAAACGAACACCTATGGGTAACTTGAAAATGACTTTTTTCACTGTCTGATTTCTAAGATTATAGAAGGTATCAATCGAGATCATTGAGAAATACAAATCTCTGTGTCATACTAGCATCCAGAGACGGTTTTCGAACTGGGACGCAAACGTACTAGACTGATGCCAGCATAAACTGGAGTTGCGAAAAATGGTCTGCAGTGTTGTGGTGGAAGTGGAAACAATTTGGAAATCACTGATCTTCCTTAATGCACCTGGGTATATCAAAAACGATAAAAAATTATTTAATATGGATTTTAAGAACTTAAACGCTCTTAGCCTAAGCTTTGTCCGAGGGGTTATTTAGGTCGCAACACAACATTGTTCGATTTCGATTTTTCGAAAGATTCACTCACTCACTCACTCATCCCGTTAGCTGGCGGCTGGCGGAGCAGGATGACCTCTCAACCGGTACACTGCTGTAGGTGCCATAGGAGCTCTTGTGGCCTGAACGATACGCTTGCATTCAGTACGGTTCGCAGCAATTAATCTAGCATTAAGGACACTGCACCGTTGGGACTTCAGATCCGCCTCGACTTGCTTCAACCACGTCTTTTTCGGGGCTGCTCTTTCAACCTTCCACAGTGCAGGGCGCTCTCTCCATAACAATCTGCGCGGAAGTCGGTTTGTTTCCATTCTGCATACGTGTCCGAACCATCGTAGCCTTCTCGTTCGAATTTGTTCTTCGATCGTGGGCTGATGGTCGCAAGTATCTCGGATATCTTCGTTCCGCATTCGATCTCTTAAAGTTATCCCGAGGATTTGCCGCAAACACCGCGTTTGGAAGACCTCCAGCCTGCTGTAATCCGACCTCAGCAACGTCCACGACTCTGACCCGTACAGTAGGATTGGCACTATGAGCGCGCGAAACATCCGGATCTTTGTCTTGATTGACACATTACGCTTCTTCCATAAACACCAGCCCAGCGAAGCGAAAGCAGCCGACGCCTGCCCGATCCTGCACAGTATCTCCGATGTAGCCACTACCTTTCGCTCTTGCACCACCGATCCGAGGTACTTGAACTCCTTGACTTGCTGAAGCTCAGCTCCCTCGAAGAACACAGAAGCACGTGAACCGTCCGACGTCATGACTTTAGTCTTCTCCTTATTAATCCGCAGCCCATACGATTCCGCGATTTGTGCCATATCATTCAACAAAAGCGTGGCTTCCATGTCAGTATCGGTGAACACTGCACTGTCGTCCGCAAACATCAAATCCGTGACAAAATCGTTATCGCCAAATTGGACTCCTCTTCTATTTTCAAAGGTCTTTCTCATAATAGCATCGACCACGGTATTAAAGAGGAGCGGTGAAATCACATCTCCCTGCCGGACGCCTGCATCGACTCTGAATTCTTCGGATAGCTTGTTTCCGACGCGGACACAGCTAGTCGAGCCTCTATAAATTTCCTGCAGAAGCTTCACCATTTTTCCTGGCATGTGTTCGCATTCCATCGATTTCCATAAGGCGGGCCAGTGCACGCAATCGAATGCCGACTTGAAGTCTATGAAGGTGATAACGACGCGCTTTCCACAGCGAATCCTTTCCTCCATAACTTGACGAAGTGTGAAAATTTGATCGCTGCATCCTCGACCCGGACGAAAACCTGCTTGTTCTTCGCGACAGGTACTCTCCCGATGGCGTTGAAGTCTGGACTGGATAGTTCTCGTGAAGACTTTACCAACAATCGACAACAGGCTGATCCCGCGATAGTTTTTACAGTCTCTGGCATCGCCCTTCTTATGGATAGGCACGACAATAGCCTTTTTCCAGGTAGACGGCACGCTCTCTGTCCGCCATATGCGCGTGATTAACTGATGCAACTGACGCAGTAGAACATCTCCTCCTGCCTTGATGACCTCAGCAGTGACATTGTCAACACCGGACGCCTTTCCATTCTTTAGCGACTTGATTGCCGCCTTCACTTCTTCCGCAGTGGGTTCCGAGTCAAGCGCTGTCTCCTCTGGTACCTCGACTAGTATCGGTTGGGCCAGTGGACCTTGTGGCGCATCGTGAGTATAGAGTTCACTGAAGAACTGCCTCCATCGCAACAGACGCTCATCTGCTGATCGCACAAAAGACCCATCCGTATTCCTGATGGAATCGCTCATGGGTTTGGTCTTCTTTCTGAGACGGTTGAGTGTGTTGTACAATGTGCGATAGTCGTTCCTTCCAACTGCCTCCTCCACTTCGTCTGCTACCTTATTCCAGTACGACTCCCGCTCTTCCTTCAACTTTCGACGAAGCTCCTGACACAATTGCCGATACCGTCCGAAGTCCGTTAATTTCACTCGCTTCCGTTCGTCCACGAGACGGAGAGAATCGTCCGATATCCAAGGCTGCGTTCGCCGGCGAATAACAGGGCAGAGAGGCTCTGCGCATTCAAGAGCGACTTCAACTGTCTGCTTCTCGTGCTCGTCCACAGACAAGGCGTCTTCCAGAACCGCGAACCGATTCGACAGCGCGAGTTGAAATGTTTCTTTGTTCCTGGCGCCATCAAGTGTGACCAGTCAAGTTTCTTTCTAGGGGCTCATCACGCCTAGGTCGTCGTAAGCGAAGCTGCATTACAGCACGCAAGAGATAATGGTCGGATCCACAATCAGGCCCTCTCATGGCTCGAACATCTTTCAGCGATGATCTAAAACGTGAGTTTATCAGCACGTAGTCCAAGGTGGCCACATCTCGTCCAGTTGGATTCCTCCATGTTAACTGATGCTTCTTGGGGTGCCGGAATTGACTGTTACCGATGGCAAGCTCGTTGAACGCAGCGAACGAAAGTAGGCGTAGTCCATTATCGTTTATTTCGCCCACGCTGAACCTGCCCAACACTCCTTCCCAGCCTGTTCTGTCACTACCGACTCTTGCGTTGAAGTCACCCGCTACAATGGTGACATCGGTTTTCGGGATAGTATTCAGCACGTCCTGGAGTTGGGTGTAGAACTCGTCCTTGTCAACGTCAGAACTTGGCTCCGTTGGTGCATAGATGGACACGACATGGGTCTTGATTGTTCCGCTCAAAACAAGAACAGCGATCCTGCCAGAAATCGGCTCGAATGAAACAACGCTTCCAGCTGCGCGACTGCCTAGCATAAATCCAACACCATTGCGATGTCCGTCCTCACCGGAATAGTACAGCACCATCTTTTCGCTACTCTCCGGCACCTGAATGGGCACCGTTCCACATCCGCTCATCCTCAGCTCGGAAAGTGCAGCAATCGATATGTTGGACCTTGACAACTCTCTTGCTATTATCTCTTTCTGACCGACGCAGTGTCCCGTTCGCACATTCCATGCTCCAATCCTCAGCTCCTTCTTAGGTGTCACCAGTCGTCCTCCATTTTGGCCAGTAGTATTCTTCTCACCAACACCCTGGATCCCTAGTGTTGGCGCATCGGCTGCCCCGGATGCGGTAGCTTCTTCGTTGTTTCCTAAGAGACTTTCCATGGTTACCACCTAAGTTTTCCAGCCCGTCGGTAGTACGGGGGGCCAACCCTCCTCCTTTCTCATCCGGGCTTGGGACCGGCAATGGCGGAGTTTTTCGAAAGATTACTGTAGGTTACGGTAGAAAAAGTATCATTAATCAACAGTAAGTTACCGTGATCATCCGAAAACTAGAAGTGAGTCTTATATTCATGTTTAGCGCCCCAAACAACCTCCCTGCGCAGAGTACGGTCCAAAAAACTTTCAATTTCTGAAACCCAATTTTTTTTCAAAGTTTGATCTACCCAGGTCCATCGAAGAAATTTACCCACCTTCAAATTGTTTCTTTTTTATCCCCAGAAACTCAACAGACCATTTTCAAAACTACAGTATGGAATCAGTACTTACTAGGGACTGATTTTCAGACCCCGCAACGTTTCTGAAAAAGTCCCAGTGGAAGTTGTGAGAGATGAATAAAGTAACAAGAATGTATGAAGGGTTTTCTCAACGGACTTTTTGGTAGGTCAAGAAATGGCACAAACTGATTAAAACTTACTGAAATTTCTCAGTCAAAGCAAATGGACTGAAAATAACTGCTAAGCACGCTTTAGTTGATGACGAAATTAGCATTTACAAAGTGTGGCCCCTTGATTTTGGCTCATTCTTGAGATATGAGCCGTTTCCCAGACCATTGCATGATTTGCACTCTTGTTTTCACTCGACTAAAGCAGCACAGTGCCATCGGCAGCGGTGGGCGAGAGGGTAACAAAGTTGGTAACAAAGTAGCGAGAACGGAGCGGTATCATAGGTTCGAATCCAGGAGTGACATTTCTCCGCAGTTTTATTTTTCTCTGTTTGTTCGTTAATCTAATATGCCTCTTTTTCACATTCCATTTCATTTTTTTTTTGAGAATTTTTACTTTTTGTGCTTACCTAGCCAGCGTGCTCAATAACTGGCATGCGCCTTCTTATGGTAGAAAAATGGTGAATACCGTTTTGAAGGAACGAAATAAATTCAGAATGAGATAGTAATGACTATATAAAATGTACTTCATCGTTAACTGAGGAGGTTAGCAGCTGTGACTGACAAGTATATAATTTGCCACCGGCACAAATTTCTCACCAGTGTTGCAGATTTTCTTTTCAAAGTTTTCCATGTTATGGGCTCGGTATCGTGATAATGTTATCGCCGGTGAGGCTTTTTGCCTTCCCCTTCATCTGTTCACAGCTTCAGCCGCTTTCCTCTTCAGAAAGACGGTGTGTGAATGAAAACACACCGCTCTCCACTTCTTTTATATCTTTTATCTTTTATTGTTCGTTAATCTAATATGCCTCTTTTTCACATTCCATTTCATTTCTTTTGAGATTTTATACTTTTTGTGCTTACCTAGCCACCGTGCTCAACAACTGACATGCGCCTTCTTATGGTAGAAAATTGGTGAATATCGTTTTGAAGGAACGAAATAAATTCAGAATGCCCCTTACCCCTTATCAATTGGCTATCATCAATTTTGTTTACCGTGAGAATTTCGTGCCGGTGGCAATTTATAATCGTCTCTGTGACTGCGTTCTAGCAAACAACAGAGGCAGAGGCGATTAGACGGACAAGCGCCTCTGCTTCGGTTTCTTCATAGAATGCAGTCGCAGCCGCCAGCCTTTTCGGTTGATGATGGAGTATTATATAATTACTATTATCTCATTATGAACTAATTTTGCTCTATGAAGAATTGTTGAAGATTGGAACACTCTTATGCATAGAAACAAAGTGAAAGAAAATGCCAATTGTAGGCAAAGTAAGGGATCCTTTTTTTGAGTGGCCTTTATAGCCTCATATTTCATTTTCAGGAGGCGACACTCGGTTGACTTACATGCCTGCCTACCCTTCATTTAAAACTACTAAACATACTTCAATCGAACATTTCTTTGAGTCTCTGGGCATCATATAACATGGGGAAATGTACATGATGAAAAAAACTCGAAAAAAAAATTTCTCCAGATTTTTTCCGGTGTGGTGTTTTTCGAGGGAGGGCAGTTAGCTGCACATAACAGCCAATTTTCGCTTATAGGAATTAAGAAATGCAGCCACTTGCAGAAAAGCTGCACCCAATTTTTTGTCGTCTTCGTCTTTTTTTTACCTACCCAATGGTCCGTTGGGAAAACGCAGCATACATGTTTGTTACTCTATTCATGCTTCACAACTTCCAGCAGGAAGTTTCCCGAAATGTCGCGGATCTTTCATACTTTCCCTAGTTAGTTACATAGTTTCCTGCCATGATTTGCTTAGAAGTCATTCAGATTGAGAGAAATAGCACGATTCCCCGCGAAACAGTTGCGATTCTGAATCTTTACACTTGAAGAGCATCTACTCTGAGAGAACTGGCCGCAATCGCCCCGCAATCGTACAGCAGTCATGCCTCTGCGGCCCCGGCCGGAGCCGCACAGGCACGATTGCGGTACGACTGCGGGACGATTGCGGGCAGCCACGACCTTGCCGCAATAGCCCCGCAATCGTACCGCAACAACGCTTTCGTCCCAGCTTTGGGGCTCCTTCTGAGCCTATAATTTTGTTTCCAAGCCATTTCTGCTATCACCAAGTCATTATTGGCCACGTCTTCTTGATTCTTACACAATCTCTATTGAATAGAGTATCTTCCCGTAGCCCATAGATTCAATTCACTTTCAGCAGCATTATCCACACACTGCACGCCAAAGAATCGGCTGCCTAAACCACGAATACGTGCTATGTAGTTACGTTGGCACTATAGTTCACGAGAAAGCACAGCTACATGGTATTACATGCAGCTATTTGTCCCTACATATCACTTCTCCGCTGAATTTGTTGCTATTTTAAAAGTTTATTTACTTTTGGTATGGAACGATTACACTCAATTTTTTGTCACAGTGGAATCAATAAAATTTTCATCACTTCCACACAGTAATTCAGGTCTATCCGAATGAGACTGCTTGCCCAAGCGGCCTTTTTTATTCGGCTTTCAAAAGTTCTATAGAGACGTTTCTCAATAATCCTCTACATCGAGAACTTGCCCTCTTGAAAAACATAGAAAACTAGAATACGGCTTTCTATCGTGGACACAGCCTCTAAAAAAATTTGAAAAAAATCCGCTTATCCCTAGAAACACACGAGAGAACTATGGGATCTCGGCTTGGCACAGAATGTGCATATTATAGGATTCAGGTTCATGAATTCAGGTGTGTGTGGTCGAATGTGCTCAAAAAATTCAAAAGCTCAAAACTCAAAAAGCTTCTTAAGCTCAAAAAATGATTCTAAACTTTCACGCAAAAAATGATTTAAAACTTCGTCAACATAAACGCCTATAAGACTGAAGAGGATGAATGTGTCAGTGTTTCCCTAAGAGAGGTAATGAATTTTGAGAAAAGCAAGAGACATCCTTTCGCTCCAACAGAACTGAAAGATGAAGACGAGTGAATGAAAAGCGTGGCAAGCCGGGTTGAGTGGATCGATAAATGGCATGGCTGGTTTCAGCGGCACTGCGATTTTGCCGCAGTACATAGCTCCGCAGTAGTACCGCAATCATTGCGGCGCTATTGCGGTATTTGGCACAAGTGCGAGCCCACTGCATCGTCATTGCGGTACGACTGCGGAACTATGGGGACTGCGGCACGGTTGCGGTACTACAGCGGCCAGTTCTCTCAGAGTAGGTACATGACGTTCAAAGTTGTAGGAACGAATGCACTCCGGAACCAATCGTGAACCACCCCAATGATTAAGTAGTGCTGAAAGCTTGCATTTCCAATGCAAAGATTTGTGAGAACCCAAGTTCAATGATGGCCTGGAAAGGAGCCACTTCAAGCAGAAAAATCTCATTGCATGTCATCATACAATTCATCTCCGCACACGCGTTCAGTCCGCAACGTGCACGATGATTGCGAAATCGTGCTGCTGCGCGGTCGCGAGTGTCCTTAGACAGGGATGTGGGATCACCCGGGCGGTGGAATCACCCGAGCACCAAAGACAAAAACCGCCCGGGTGATCCCACATCTCTGTCTGAGGATACTCGCGACCGCGCCGCAGCACGATTTCGCAATCAGTGTTCACTTTGCGGACTGAACGGCATAGCGGAGCTAAACTGTATCTGGCCTCAAGTGGGCACTTACAGTAGTGGACAAAAATCTATTGACATCGCCTTTTTTTCAAAATATCTTTGCTTCCTTTGGGGATGTGAATTTCATCTTTTAATATGATATTTTTGTATAATGTCGATATAATAAAGTATGCTACAGGACTATAGCGCAAATATTCTTCGACGAGAAAAACAATTCTCGAAATTCGCCATTTGCGATTTTTTGTCTCTTTTTTAACTCGCTCGATTTCTTCGTCGTTTTCGATATTCTCTTGATGATCTTTGTATGTATTTAGGATTGTTCGTTCGTTAAGAAGGAAATTTTCCACAAATAGTGGCCGAAGATCTGTGATCCGAGATTTAAAAATGGGTCCATCTGGAGCCATTCCCCGGAGTCTGCTCGGGATCTCAAAACAAGCTATTCAAGAAATTCTGAAGGTTGACGTTAGACACATATTGAGACCAAAACCTCGAGGAAGAAATCGTGAGACAAGAGCAACACTGGATGGTACCATAACACGTACCTTACGCGATATTCCGAGACTCAATTCTAAGGACGTCATAGGAGAGCTTCACCAATTTCATGAATCACCGTCGATCTCCAGGTTTTGTTTCTATGGAAAATTCATTCAATCGTTCCTCAGGTATCTGTCAATGCTGCTAACTGTCGACACCGTGGTTTTGAAGTTCTCGGACAACGTCCCAGCAACTCAGAAAAATGAAAACAAGTTACTTGTAACATAAAAGGCCGAAAACAAGTTACTTGTAACATATCTGAGCCGATGTAAGTTACTTGCGACTTATCTCAGGTCATTTCAGTTACACGTAACATATCGGCGGGATACTGCGTGCGGTGCGTCTCCGATATGTTAAATGTATCTTAAATGATCTGAGATAAGTCGCAAGTAACTTACATCGGCTCGGATATTTTTAAGTAACTTGTTTTCGATTTCTGAGAGGACGCTATGTGCACTGCGCCTCCGATATGTTACAAGTAACTTAAATGGCACAATATAAGTCGCAAGTAACTCAAATCGGTCGAGAAGATATTTCCAAGGGGGATGTACGACGCACTTGGCGGGTCGGGCTTACGACTGGCGTTGCTGTTGGTTCAATTACCCAAGATTGAGGTACTTGACCCCACACCAGCAGGGAAGGCCCCGCACAACATTAATTTTGCGTAGTGTGTTGTCTGGGACGCGCTCTCTGTGTCGAGTGTCGTCTGCGTCACGTGATGGCCACCCATAGTGAAAATATAACTGTAAGTTACATGTAACATAAGTGTAACTTACATGTAATATAAATTTAAGTTACATGTAATATAAATGTATGTTACATGTAAGATAAATGTAAGTTACTTGAGACATTCAAATAAGTTACTTTATATTACAAGTAACTTGTTTTGATTTTTCTGAGAAATGGCTTTTGATGAGAGTAAGGCATCAGAAGGCAAGACTAGTGTGGGCGACAGAGCAGATGCCTTAAGGCCCTTTCACAGTTGCCCGACCGACGTCGGACGAGTCGTTATCGAATGTGGAATATCTATCTACTCTATCCTATCCTTCTTATCTATCTTGACTTGTCAAATTCGGTAATGAGTCTGACGACGTCGGCCGACAAACTATGAAAGGGGCTTTAGACTCAACAGCAATGTGAAAAAGTTGTCTCTTCAGTTGAATCTTCGTCTCCTAGAGCACTATATCGAGCTGAGAAAACAGCTTTTCACCAATGCTGTTGAGTCTAAGGCATCTGCTCCATCGCCCACACTAGTCTTGCCTTCTGATGCCTTACTCTCATCAAAATCCATTTGTTGGGACGACGTCCGAGAGCTTCACAACCACGGTGTTGGTGTTTAATAGAATCGACAGATACCTGAGAGAACTCCGGATTGATTCTCCACAGAAACAAAACCTGGAGATCGACGGTGATTCATGAAATTCCTGAAGTTTTCCCCGATTTCCTTAGCATTGAGCCTCAAAATGTCGCGTAAGTTGGGTGTTATGGTACCACCAACTATTTCCCTTGTCTCATAATGCCTTCCTCGAGCTTTTGACCTCAGTAGGTGTCCGACGTCAACCTTCAGAATTTCTTTAAAGCCTTGTATTGTGATCCTGATATTTGTGGAAACTTCCCTTGACGAACAATCCTACAAAATACAAAAATCCCCAGGAGAATATCGAAAACGACGAAGAAATCGATCGAGTTGAAGAAGAGACAAAAAGTCGCAAATGGCGAATTTCGAACATTGTCTTCCTTGTCGATGAATATTTGCGCTATAGTCCTGTAGCATACTTTATTATATCAAAATTATGAACAAAAATATCATATCAAAAGATGAAATTGATAGCCCCGAAGGGAGCAAAGATATTTTGAAAAAAGGCGATGACAATAGATTTTTGTCCACTACATACTGTACATCCACCTCAAATACGACGACGTATCTGAGAAAACATTCGGTGAAGGCAAGGTCTCTGCCAGACCTGAAATAAATTTGAGTTCACTGACAATGAGTGCTGCTTCAAGAAAAGTGCGTGAGAAAATTAGTACGAAGACCACGTGCGTACCACCAGCGCCGCGTTCATGACTGTCATGGAAACCGAGTGAATTCTGAATATCCTCTTCTACGAGGACTGGGATGACAGCATTTGGACTTTCTCTGGCATATTCCTCTGACACTGTGAGGATGCTGCTGGATTGTCTGCGTGCAAGCAATTGTGGGACACATCCTATGCACGTCGTTGCTTTTAGTATTTGTTCGCACCTGCAAGTGTTAAGGAAAACCGAACTATGAACCAAAACTTATCAATAAACCTTGAGGATCGTTGGAGTGCCGTTCGGTTTGCACACTTTCTTCTGGATGTCTCTAACGTACATATCTGAATGTGAATACCTTAAAGGCAATTTTCACGATGAAAGAGTTACCCATTTTTCGGCTAAAACGTAAGCTTTGGATCCTTCTAAGAAGAGTAAGTACAGAAATGCGACGAAAAACGGTCGGGAGGTGGGTCGAAATCTCGCGGTTTAGCCGGCCCATCGGGTCACTCCGCCCACGATCCGACCAATTCAAATGCTATCTTTTAACTGAATTTTGAATCCGAAAATCCCCACGTAACATTTGAACAACGCCCTTCTATATTTCCATTTGTAAAACTTTTCGATGCCCTGAATCCGTGTTACCATAGGAAAAGACACCGAATTTTCGAATAATCTTCATCGCGAAATGTTGTAGCATCCGAGCATGTATACATAGTTCGGGTACCCAGAAAAGGGGTAACTGTGAACACCTCAGCAGACAGCGCTGCGTCGTGTGCTCTAGAGTAGGTGAACGAATACTCGGAAAACGAATATTCGGCCGAATAAACGAATAATCGTATATTCAAATAATTCGATTATTCGGAAAAGTCAATTTTTCGAATAATACGTTTATTCGAATATTCGGAAAAGTCAATTTTTCGAATTATTCGTTTATTCGAATATTCGGAGACGTAAATTTTTTGATTAATTCGTTAACTCGATTATTCGGAAAACTCAGTTTTTCCGATAATTTGTTTATTCGAATATTCGAACGGCCCAATATTCGAATACTCGGCCGGATAAACGAATAATTCCAGAAAAATAGGAAGCAGAGCCTCCGATACATGCCCATTTTTGCGGTCCAGAGTTGAAATGTCTCCAACCAAAGTGGGTGCTATCTTAGTTGTGAGGGGGGGGGGCACTATGGCTGCATCCACTTAGCCCAGCCTATTTTACCGTCCCGCACTAAATTTGAGCATCACCCGCGGTTTCTCTCTCCTGCCAACATCAACATTTCAACCCCGAAAAAATGGGCGTGGCCAGTTTCGATACAACAGTGCCCGCGCTAAGATAGCGCCCCAAACTGATAGGAAATTCGGATATCCCTCCAGCCGCGAAGCGGCTGGAGAGGTTTGGTTTTGTTGGTTTCGTTGGTAGGTATTGTTTAGAAAATCCAGAGGCTTTGATCGCATCGTTCGACAACTACTCATAGGCAGTGATAAATGTTGGTTTGAATATTCTTACGATATAATGTGAAATGTCTTTTTGGTGGAAGTACATTATCTTAGCTTTGATTTGGTAGTGCCGCGAACTGGGGTTCGATTATACGTACTCGGTCCGTACTTCTTATTCGAAAACTCGCGATTTTGGCCGGATATTCGAGTAATTCGTATTCGAATTTTTCGAATAATTCGATTATTCGGATAAGTCGAATTCTCGAATAATTCGTTTACTCGATCATTCGAAAAGTCAAATTTCCAAATAATTCATTTATTCGAATATTCGGGGAAATCAATTTTTCAAATAATTCGTTTATTCGAATATTCGGAGAAGTCAATTTTTCGAATTATTCGTTTTTTCGAATATTCGAAAATTTTTATTCGTTTGATATACTCTAGTGTGCGCCCGCGAGAAATGTGGTGATCAATCGGCGCACGCGGCCTGCTGAGCTATCCCTTTCTCAGATACACCTACCATACATTGACCCCTCTTAATTTTCGAAGAATTTTCTGTGCGAGAAACAGAAAGCAAAGCCACCTACCTAAGAATTTCGAAGCGCGAAACCATTTCCCCGAGTCAGGTTCGATGCGTTGTACGCAGTCTCCCGTCGAGGAAATGCACAAACGGGCATAATAATTTTTTAGAGATTTCTTTGAACAGCTTTTCTCGGGTATTTGACTGTTCTGGTAGTGACTTTTTCCTGTTAACCTCTTTTCAGTAAACTTACCTACCCAAAAACATACAAACAATACATAATACGGTTTCTGCTCCGGCCGCTGCGTCTAGCAACTGCACCAGATGGCAAATCTCATTTCTATCAATTAAGCGGCAAGCGTAAGAGCAACCACTTGCTCCGCCCTCGAAAAAAAGTCCATCCCTCCGCCCAAACATGGGTTTCGAACTGAGTAGAGTCGAAACGCTTGACACAATCGCAAATGATGTCGGTTTTCATTCAAATTCGCTCCGGTGTATCAGCTGCAAATGACTGGTAGAAACAAGCTCAAGACAACTCGTCCTAAAAGTCTAGACTGTTTGAGGTTGCGATTTTCAAAAGACCATAGCTCCGTTGGCAGGGGTTTCGGGCGATTCTAAATATCTTCATACTAAACTTCGAATCCTAACATTCCCACGTAACATTTGAACCCACGCCCTTCTATATTTCCATTTATAAAACTTATTCTCAGCTCAAAGCCGCACTTCCATGAACAACACCATGTTTTGAGAACACGCCGACTGAATGATTAATTCGGATGCCCACTTTTGCAAAAAAAAAATCGGGTTAATGGTTTTTTTTAGTAAAGCTTTTTTATCATTTAATCACAAAAAGAAAAAATTTATTCGAATGAGACATTTTTTCAAATTTCCGAATGAATGAACTTCGTCGAAATTATTTCGAATGAATGGAAATTTTCGAAAACTTGTCCTCTATTCGATTCGAATGATCGGAAAGTTCGTCCGTATACTCAAATAAAAATTCGAATTTTGGAATTATTACGGAATAATTAACGAGTATTTTCCAAAATTCTCAGTGGCAGAGAAGGTTCGAATGCCGTGACTCAAACTTGTCCGAATATCCGGAAAACTGAATATTTCAGTTTCCAAAAAAAAACGAATATTAGAAGAACCAGTTAATGTGAGATTCAGAATGAATCGAATATACGAGACCCCCGATTAAGGCCATTGTTATACCCCACGACAGGCCTGTCGCGGTCGCAGAGCGCTGCTACGTAGCTGTCGCTGAGGGCCAGCCGTCGCTGTCGCTCAGGGCCAAGAAACACCAGGCACGATGCCGGATTTGGCTGGGTCGCTGTCGCTGACACCCGTCGCAGTGCACTGCGACGGACAGCCGCGACAGCGACCGATTACCGCACGGTTTCCTCTGTTCAGGCATAACATCCCCTTTCGAGCCAGCGACCGCGACAGGTGCTGCAATCTGTTCTTGCTACAGCATTTTTCTACGCGGTCGCAAACTTCTGGTATAACAATGGCCTAATGCTGAATAACGAAACAATCGATCACTCGATAGAACAAATAATGTATTCCCCAGAGTGAACCGAGGACCCGAGGAAATTGAAAATCCTAATTCATGGTTGAATCGAAATGAAAATAAGTTGAATTTGAGGTTCTTGAGTAAATCGAATATTCCAATAGTTCAAATATTACTTTTCGATTCGGTCCCATGTACAGTTAAAACGTAAGGCAAAATGACTCTAAAAATTAATACAAGAAAATTGAAGGGTGCGCATAGATCACGGAATCTATATCCAGGGGAGAATCCTCAAGTTTTGAAGTAGACAAGATCGCCAACTGTTCCTTGTTAAAAACTAATATTTTGCTTTCTCGTGTGAAACTGTGAACAGGACTTAAACCGCACTGAAATTAAATCTCGCTCTAACTTTGCCAATCTGAATATTTCTATCAGCTGATTCGATATTTAGATGTCAAGTGCTTAGCCCTGTACGCATTACGCAAATACGCGTCGCCGCTCCAGTTTGCCGCGACCCGTTCATAGCATTTGGATATCGGCTGCGGCTCGAAATCTTGGGCGGCGCAGCACGCCGCGCCGCTCCTGGAAGTGTCCAAGGAAGTACCAGGTTGTCCAATAATTCTTGTCCGAAAATTTCACCTTTTTTAGTTTTTTTTTCGATTTTATCGAAAAAACAAGTCTAATCAACAATATAATCACCACAGTTATCCACAACAGTGGCCCATCGATTGGGCAGGTCGCCGATGCCCTTCGCACAGAACTCCGGAGGCTGCGACTCGAAGAAGTCCGCGATGTCGGATCTGAGGTTGTCGTAGTTGGTGAATTTTCTTCCGGCCAAATGGTGCTTCAGCGGGCGGAACAAGTGGTAGACGGAAGGGGCGAGGTCCGGGGAATACGGCGAATGGGCAACCGTCTCCCAGCCGAGCGTCGCCATCTTCTGCTGGGTCTCCTTCGCCACGTGGGGGCGCACGTTGTCGTGCAGCAGGTGGACCGAGGCCCGTCGGGGACGCTTTTCTCGGATGGCGGCGGCGAGTTTCTCGAGCTGATCGGTGTAGATGGAGGCGGTGACCGTCCTGCCTTGCGGGAGCAGCTTGAAGTACAGCATGCCCTTGGTGTCCCACCAGCAGCAGAGCAAGATCTTCAGCGGGTGCAGGTCGGCTTTCGGCGTCGTCGGTGGCTCTTCTTCGCGCGGGATCCAGACGGCACGGCGAGCGACGTTGTCGTAGAGGACCCAGCTCTCGTCCCCAGTGACCAGGTCCTCGAGAAACTCCTTGCGATGCGGACGAAGGAGGAGGGACTGGCAGACGGCCACGCGGCTCTGCTTGTTGGCGTCCGTCAGACGGTGGGGGATCCAACGAGCCAGAACTTTGTGGTAGCCGAGTAAGTTGAGTCGATTGTGGATGGTGAACTTGCTGCAGCCGAGCGTCGTCGCCAGTTCACGGGTGGTGGCTTCCGGCTTCTCCTTGATACAGCGACGGACTTCGTCATCATCCACCGTAGAAAGCATCCCGCTGTGCTCCCTGTCCTCGAGGCTCGTGTCGCCGCTCTCGAAACGGTTGAACCAGCGGCTCACTGTGCGTTGGGACACTGCATCCTCCTTGCACGCTTGGAAAATATTTGGACAGGAATTATTGGACGGCCTGGTATTTACGATAGAGCGTTACTTTTCCGGGAGAAATTTTTCATCGGCAGCCTGGATTGTGTAAGCTCTCCTGCATGCTACTAGGAGAGTTCTACCTCTAGTTTGGCACAAGGAAGTAGAGTTCACGCAATAATTTTAGCCTGATGAATGGACGGAGCTGCGACGGTAGATCACCCCGCGCAAATCAAAACCCATTCTCCAGTGAGGTCGCCTACCCCGTACGGCCAGCCGCCTGGTCCCTGCGTCAGACTAAATTGAAAACGAAAACCAAACATGAGGTGCTACCTCAAACATGAGCAGCTCTGGCACTCAACGCTGGAAGTCTCACCTCCCCTCGTTGCGGGACCGGACTCATCGCCGACGTGTAAAATGTTTCAGTCGGCTCCAAGATTTCGCGGCTATTTCCATGCTACTTCGATGCGCGATTCCCCCAAGTTGTCTTTCTCTTGCAGGTTTCTGAAAAAACGAGCATAAGTATACCGAGTCGATTTAGTCCATGACTGTAATGTCCGCGCATATCAGCCTCAATTAGAACATCGGCTAACTGCTTCGCATGTGATTCCACAACTCCTTGCTTCTTCATTATTTCTACCATGAATCGCTCCACCTGAACAGCATTAAATTCAGGCTTAGGAAAACAACTAATTTTCCTTTAATTTTCAGCATTTCGGCTATAGACGGACTAAGACAGCTTCTCCAGGGTTGCTGACTGGGTGTAGTAAATTTATCTACTCGTTTGCAGGTGTAATTGGTTTGCAGTTGAGAAATTCGTGATCTGGCTTTACGACGGAAATAATTCACCTCTCAAAGGAGGGTCGGCAACACCATATAGTTGTCTGCCCTCCCAAATTAGGATAGAGCTCGACTGTATCAGAACGTGATACTTTCTTCAGGATGAGATCATTTGAAGGCTAGTTGTGGTAGCACTCACTTCATCCCTTTTGACGATTTTGTCTCCGGGGTTGGCCACTTCCGAGATGCAACGCAGGCTGTTTGCCGATCGTGGCAGAACAGAGAAACAAAATTTTGTGTAGCGATACATTCTGAAACAAAACAAAAATTTTGAAGGTGGCCTAAATAGTTTACTCAGGTGAATTAGATACCCGTTAAGGCCTAGTGCATACTTTCTGTGACGGGCGACGCGACATGCGTGTGATCCATATCGACCGAAAAACAATATGGATGACAAGCACTGACGCTCTCGCGCGTCGCGAGAGGAAGTATGCACAAGCCTAAGGTAAGATCAGCACCGCTGTAAGGCAGCGTCCCCTCCTTGCAAAAGCGCACGATTACACAAAATCGATGTCATCGTTGGTACACAATCTGCTTGCCGCTCTCGCGACCTAACGAAGCAGCAAGTACGAAGTTTATTTTTTCATCTCCTAAGCATTAGGCAGCGTCATATGTCGCTGTCCATAGCCCCTCGGCGCTCTCCAACGCTGATGAGTGCCCGTACAGGAAGAAAGACACTGAAGCATCCTGCCTCGTGTTGATTCGATTGAAAACGTTTGACCTGGTGATCACTCACTCTAATCGACTCGTTCCTTGCTAATTTATCACGGTTCGGGATAGCCTTGGTAGGCCTATTCGACACGAGTGCATTTGTTTTGAGGTAGGTTCAACTTTCATCGCTCGAGGAATTTAGCAAATGGCTTGAAAGTGGCTGATTCTCTCCCGAAATGAGCGTAAGCGAACGAGAGGGGGCGTAAGCGCGCGAGAGCGAGTGTTAGCGCGCGAGAGCGAGTGTTAGCGCGCGAGAGCGAGCGTTAGCGCGCGAGAGCGAGTGTTAGCGCGCGAGAGCGGGTGAGTGGCAAGCGAATCTTGTGCCCTCTACGAATATCGATTTTGCGTAATCGCGCGCCATCGCAACGTATTTACGCTGCCTTACGTCTCACAATTTCATCAAAACTAATGCTCTCGTATCTCTTATACCCTCCGCGGCGATCACAAACTGTAGTGATTGAGCAGCCAACTCGAGTGGGCAACCACTCGATCAAACGATATCATTCAAATAATAGCGAAGCAGAAGGTGTTTGCACGTGTCTTCAGGCTCCGGCTCTACCCTGGGCGGGGACTCTGACAAAAGATGCTCGGTACTGCTATCGGTATGAAACTATTTCGGAGGGGGGGGGGACACTCAGAATTCAGTTGGAGAAGGAATGATAATGCTTTCATCCATGGAGTCTCCACGAAAACAATGACTGATAACGCTATCAGGCATTTCATATCAGCCCAAATTTTCATTTTCATAGATCATTTCATATTCTCGAGTGCCCCCCTCCCAATAGTTTCAAGCCCTGCCATCAATGATTGCTGTTTTGCAAACTCAATAGAGACACCTTGCTTGATAGCGTTTCCCGTAAACGTACTCTGGCATTCGCTCGCGTGTAGCCCTACACAAAGTCACTTGTTGGCCAGTTACACCTGGGCAAAAAGTCATTTATCTGGGGCGCGAAAGGGAAAGTGTGGAGCGATTGTGGGCATTTGAACCCACAAATCCACTAGTAGCCCTAATCAATCACTAGTCGCCCCGCAAAATCGCTTGTTGCCCCACAAAACCACTTGTTGCCCTAAAAAACACTTGTTGCTCGGAATCATCATTTGATCGTTCGGACCCCACTGCGTTGTTTAATCACAGATTCCGCCCACCCTCTAGGCACCTTGGACTGCTCAAATCCTTCTCCTTCTTTTTCTTAAGCGTTTGTTCCGCTTCGAAGCAGAGTCCGCTCTTCTGGTGCGCTGTAACCACATCCCCTTGTCATGGGCCTGATCAGTATGCACACCGGCAGTCTTAAAATCAGAATGTAGCGTCCAGCCAGCGTTGCTTCGGTTGTCCTTTGAGTCGTTTTCCAGGCTCATCCAGATTCAGGCTCGCCTTGCAAACGGCTTCGTATCCCGCTCGCAGAACGTGCCCATACCACCGCAGTCGAGCTTCGCCGAGCTTTTCAGCAACTGGAGCGACTTCGAAACGCTATCGAATGTCATTGTTCGTGATGTGATCTAACCGAAAGACACCAGGGGCCGTATGAACATCTCTCCCCGCGCGTCCCCATCCTCGCGAAGGCCATCCATGATTAGTCAATTTCGTCTGATGACCAATCACAGAGTGGCTTTGCGGGGACGGGGACGTGCGGGGAGAGATGTGCATATGGCCCCAGCAGTCCAGCGCAACATTTTCGTCGCCATTACACCGAGTTCACGTTCGGCGTCCTTCGTTTGCTTCGGCATTATTTTTGTTTCTGACTCTTATAATATTACAAGTAGGAATATTTCTTTGTGTGCGAGAGGAATTTGCCGTTTTCTCGGTTTCAAAACAGAAATTCGGAGAAAAAACACTTCGAAGCCCGAACAAACGGCTAATTTCCCTCACGCACTAAGAATAGCCCCTATTCGCAATTTTTAAGCAGCCAGAAAAAAAATACCGAGGCAAACAAGAAAAAAAAGAAAACCCGTAACTCACCCGGACTATCAGCTGAGCTGTCGATCGGTAATGAAATCTGGCGTCTTTTACCGTAGTTTTGGTGTGTGACCGCAACCGCACCACCTTCTTTTAAGGCCCCTGTCAGAGTTGGTGCTATTTGCATCTGTAACCCACCGACACCCCCAATACCCACCAACACCCACCCAGTCGATCCTTATGAATAAAATGATGGGGTGAGCTTGAGAAAATTACCCGGGGCCATATGCAAGAACGCGACTGACTCTTGACTTGCAACCAACTACGATAGACATGTCCTGTCTTGTAAGCATCGGCATCTTCAAAGGCGCAGACTGCACTGCCCCTGCCCCAACTGTCGCGTTCTTGCATGCGGACCCCGGTGTATCCGACTAGAGCCCAACGGAAGTGATGACGATGATTACGTGGTCAACAGGTCAACAGGTTCAGAGAAGTAGTGAAGAGCAGTAAAGTGAAGAAACGGAGGTAGCAGTTACGATAGCTTTCTAGTGATACGCAATGTTTTATCATCAGCCCGCCTACCCGGCGTTTTTCTCATCCCCCGTCATCCACGTATTGCATGAATAGCGACCGCGGCGGATACACCGGGTGATCTTCTCGACCTCACCTCACCATGTTGTTCATACTTATCGACCGGGCTGGTGTCGGCGGGTGTTGGTGGGTGTTGGGGGGAGGGGGTGTTGGCGGGATACACCGAGTGATTTTTGCATTCCATTCCCAATGCTTTCTGCTCAGAACGTCGGAGGGCCGTGCCCCCGGGAATTTCCGACCAAGGGCGAGCGGCGGGAGCCATGTTTTGCGAGAGGAGAATCATTACTCAGAACGTCGGAGGGCCGCGCCCCCGTACCCACCACTTAGCGAGGCGAGCCCACCTCCGCGCCTGGCGCCCTACAGGTCCCCGCCCCAGCCCTTTGACTCATAATGGGCGCGACGCCCGGACATCCAAGCAAAAGGGCGCGGGGCCCGGGCAGAACATCTCCGCGGTGTCATCGCGTGAATGAATGATTCCTTGTAAAACAATTTCCGGGAACCACCTCTCTCACACCCTGGATGGGTGCTACTCCCTCCGAAATTTTCCAAACCCCATTGTGGGTGTCCCATGCAAGTCTAATCGATAGACTGGGGAACTTACCTTACTGCCACCCCGCGAAGTGCGCGATGGCACTTACTCAGTGGTGCCTGCAACGAAGTCACCATAAGATTGTGCTCCGTATGTGGTACGGGTTTGATTCTTTCGTTCAACGTGTCATGCGATATGCCCGAGCAAACATGTTTTCCTCTGTTTCGAATTTTCCCTCAGGACCAAGCTAACAAAATGTGGTGGCGCCCCCGCCTCGCGCCTGATGATTCTCCGCCCCGCAAAACATGGCCCCCGCCGCTCGCCCTTGGCCGAAAATTACCGGGCACAAGGCCCTCCGACGTTCTGAGTAGGCGCGAGGCGGGGGCGCCACCAAATTTCGTTAGCTTGGTCCTGCAGGGAAAATTGGAAACAGAGGAAAACATGTTCGCTCGGGCAGATCGCATGATACGTTGAACGCCAGAATCAAACCCGTGCCACATATGGAGCACAATTTTATGGTAACTTCACTGCAGGCACCACTGAGTAAGTACTTACATCATCGCGCACTTTACGGGGTGGCAGTAAGGTAAGTTCCCCAGTCTATTGATTAGAGACGATTATAAATTGCCACCGGCACAAAATTCTCACGGTAAACAAAAATGATGATACCCAATTGATAAAGGGTAGGGTATAGAAGAAATTGAGAGCGGTGTGTTTTCATTCACACACCGTCATTCTCCGGAGGTGAGCGGCTGAAGCTGACCACACTAGGGATTAGAGAAACAGCCCCACCGGTGATAGAGATAACACGATATTTGGGCCCACTCATGGAAAACTCTGGTAAGAAAAATAACTTCACTTCCGTGAGAATTTTGTGCCGGTGGCAAATTATAATCCTGTATTGATTAGACTTGAATGGGACACCCATCGTGGGGTTTGGAAAATTTTGGAGAAGGGTATAGCACCTCGCCCAGGGTGTGGGAGAGGTGGTTCCCGGATATCGTTATAGAAGGAATCAATCATTTATGCGATGACAACGTGGAGATGTTCTGCCCGGGCCCCGCGCCCTTTTGCTTGGATGTCCGGGCGTCGCGCCCATTATGAGTCATGGGGCTGGGGCGGGGACCTGTAGGGCGCCAGGCGCGGAGGGGGGCCCCGCCTCGCTGAGTGGTGGGTACGGGGGCGCGGCCCTCCGACGTTCTGAGTGGATCGACCGAGCTGGATACGTCGGCTCATCCAACTCTGACAGGGGCCTAACCTTGCGGTAAACTGTAATTGCAGTGATGTATAGTGGTAGTTTGAAGCTCTGATAGATTTGTGGTTACAGATGAATATCAACCGCCTTATCCGCGACGTTTCGGGTCATAGACCCATCATCTGGCGGCTAAATTGCGATTAATTGGTTGATATTCATCTGTCACCACAAATCTATCAGAGCTTCAAATTATTACTATACATCACATTGATATGAAGCTCAGGAATAATGCTATTATTGTAATTGCAGTGGCCAGCTAAATACCAGTTGCCAGCCCGCTGTTGAGCTAATGGCGATTTTTTGCCAGCTGTCCGCTACTCCAATTCTCTGAGGCCCCTGTCAGAGTTGGATAAGAAAATCAACGTGGCCAGCCCGGTCGATACGTATGAGAAACATGGACGATGAAGGTTGCAGGAAACACCCGGTGTATCCAGGTGTGTCTGACGCGGTCAATATGTATGAAATGTGTGAAACGATATCATGCATATCATTCATTTCTTACCTCATGTCATGTGAACATCGGAAGGGTCAGCCACATCGGGTGTTTTTTGCGTCCCACCTCATTCATGTCTTTCATGATTATCGACCGAGCTGGCTACACCGATCAAACAACTATGACAGAGGCCTCACTGGGTCGTTTCCAATGCTTCAAAATGCAACTTCAAAGACGTGTGTTGTAGGCCGTACGGTTCGATTTGCGTTGTTATCTCACCCACGTTTACGAGCGTGCCTTGGATGGAATCGACTAACACGGATGATCCTGCGCAGCACAGTCGACCAGTCCACACGGAGGCGAGAGCTCAATTAATTCATCCTCTGCGTACACAGAAGAAACGGCAATGGTCACGATAGCCTATCGCTATCGATTATCGTTGTCAGCTAACCCTACTGTTTGGCAATGCCGTGAAGGCACATGATCACAACACGAAATGAACATATTCACGCTCACAACACATGCAATCCTTTTGTTTCATTGGGAGTCCATCCCCATATACTCTCCTAGTTTTGTAGCCTGATTTCTCTTGGCTTTTTTCTGATCGAATTTATTCTGGTTTACACACCGTTTTCTTTACTTAACGATTTTCTAACTACTTTCGAAACGTGGTTTCGAACTTGGAGTGAAAACGTCTCTATTGCGGTTTCATTCCCACTAAAAGAGAAAAGAAGAAAGATGTTGAGGAATAAGAAGTTGATCAAGTCCGTTTCCCCTCTGCCCGCAGACGAACCTTACCAAACAATTCTGCCGAGGCTCCTCAGTGAGGAACAGAATTGTCGATAAGAAATAAATGAGAAAGCTGAGCCACAAGCGGAAATTGTTAGCAAGAATAATGAAAGGAGACTGAGTGAGAAAGAAGAGGCACGGAAAAGTGGAAGAACAATGAAAGTCCAGAATGGGGAAAGGTCAGGTCTAAATTCAATGTCTCTGGCAAACGGGGCAGCAGGAAGGAGGGCGCAGGGCAGGTTCACGTTTCGGGCCCCACCCTTGATAGTCGAAAAGGGGCGTGTTTGGGGCGGAGCCTCCGTCCGTGCTCCGTCCGTTCAAAGCAGTACACTTCAGGGAAGACCAGCCACTTCAGTCCGAGAGGAAAGGCAGGTGGCTAGCCTTGCACGGGCGGTGACCGGCCTTGCTAGGGCTGCTCGTCCATCCTGAAACTACGCCCTTGCTGCCGCAGCTTTCTATATTCACCCTTCATATTGCCCTAATACGCCCTTGCAAGCGATTTCTCCAACACCCGTACTGCTCAAAAATTCTTTTTTAGCGGCTTCACCCAAGGCCAGTATGTATGAGAGGACCTTTTGAATTTGCCGTTAATCCAAAATCGCTCAATTACAACCTGGCTCTTGAGTGAGCCCGCTAAAGAATTCTGGAGCAACACATAATAAAAACTGCAAGTATTAACAAGTGCAAATTTATTTCTCGGAATTACTTATACAATAGAGGTTTAACGTGTGACCAAAAAGCCTTTGAAGGCACTTCATGATGATCTGATGTTTGAGATGCAAAAAGAAAACCGTGCTTCGGCAAACTCAATCAAGACTATGTCAGAACACTACAACAGAATACATGCATGACGACCACAAGGTTCACAAAGCCTAAAAGAGTTAGTTTCAGTGTCCATGAGATTGGTTTAGAGGTAACCGGGTTCGGAATAATGAGCACATAGAAAGATATGACACTACGGAATGACACTGCAATAAAAGTGAGATAAATTCAATTCAAAGCATCTTGATCGAACCGTAGGCAGAGTAGCGGGGCAGAACAAGAAAAACAAAAGTCAAAAGCATATACAACGCAAAAAATACAAAAAACTCAGCAAATTTCGGGAAAGCTATTTGTGGTAAGCAGTAAGTAACTTGAACCTCTGAAGTTGCTTACTCATAACATAAAAATCACATAAACAATGTGTTAAGCAAGTTACCCGAGGCGACCCTCTGAAAGTTCCCCTCGGGTAAGTTACTTACCACATTGTGTATGTGACTTGTATGCTATGAGTAAGTAGCTTGAGACATTCATGTTGCTCACTGAATATCACAACTCACAATCCCAAAATGGTCTGAGCTCGACGTCCGATCGACAGGACTCTAAGCCGTGTTTCCGATGACTCCCCCGACGACAAGACAAGATGGCGGCGCGTTCACATCGTTGATCACACGTTTAAAAAAAACAATCATATAGAACAGTCTAAAACCAATTACTTGAGAAGTTATTTGAGATAAAACTCTCATTGGGCGCTCCTCAGGCACACGTACTTCACGGACGGAGCAGGGTGCAGGATCGCAGCAACATCGTCGTCCGAAATCGGACAGAATTCGATGTGCAGAGTCTGAAAAAACATTCTCTCTTGCCTAAAACCACTTATTATGTTCATATGAGAGTCTTGCTTGCATGTAACAACTGACCTCCAGTTTTTTGTAGCTGCTTAAGTAACGGAGACTTGTGCAGCACGTGGCCTATCCTCCACAATCTCAACATCCAACACCTCTCCAGCCAGCGTCAGTCTGCGGGAAAGCGTTCTGGAAATAGTCGACGACAAGCTCACGATCACGGCACTTTTCAAACATGAGAAATGGGAATGCGTGTAATACGATAAAACTCCAGAAGTTACGAAAATCGAGTTCAACATTAAACAACATGTCTGAACAGTACATTTAGGGTCTGTCCGAATGATAATGTCCGCCCAAGCGGTCGGCGTGCATGTTGAACGGCCGTCACGTAGCCTTTTTTGGAAGAGTCTTGTCGCGGCTGCAAGCAGCTGACTGGAATATTACTCCTTCCTCGTGTAATATTCGTGTGTCGATTCAAATGTCCAACAAATGCCCTCTCCACTCCTGTTCGACACGCACGCCGACCGCCTGGGCGGACACTCTCATTCAGACAGACTTTAATTCCCAAAATTTTTGAAACTCCAAAATAATTGGAAAAAGGTTATGAAAATGTAGATGAGTGGAAAATATTTCCAGTAAATCTACGAATCGATTTCCTCTCATTTCTTATCCAATTTCTTATATACATTTTTCGCATTGATGCACTTCCACTACATAAAACCCAATTTATGCAACAGCAAACATTTCAAACATATGTAAACCCGGATTAAGAGATCAACGAGCAGCAAGCAGCAAATCAGGAGTGAGATTTCAATTCTTTGGCGGCAAAATATCTTTAAAACGTTCACAAGTTGGGAAAACGAATTCAAGGATGTCAAAAATATTCCATGCTGCAAACGAATTTTTTGAGAAAGACTTCTGAAAATCGTAAACTGTAAATCGTGTGCACGATAAAAATGCAGCTGATGTTTTTAGTATGTACACAAGAAAAAATTCAAAAGACACTAAAAAGCATAAAACCGTAAGGGAAGTACGGTGAGAGCTCAAAATGGCGTAGTCCTGACGTTTTTCTAGCGCTTGACTACGGAGGAGATGAAGAGAGGCACATAAATTTAGAAATCAAGCAAAATTACATGAAAAAATAAAAAATTATGAAAAAAAAGCGGCCTGAAGCCGTTTGGTTGAATTCTGACCGATCGATGCCGTCGAAAGGTCGATTGCGCGAAGCGGCATTTGAATTCGACCAATAGCAGGCGAGGAGGATGGAGCGTTTGCGTCAACTCTCGCGCTGCAGGTCAAACGGCGGACATCTCCGAGCTCGCTCGCTCGCAGCACCAAGGGCGGATTTCTGTCCCCGCCCAGTGTCCGCCCACTTCCGCAGCCGACCAATCAGAATTTTCACGGCAGCAAGCCCGCCGCTCTAGACTTGCTGCTGAACCTTTGGAGGGGCGGGATTAGAGGCGGACCTACCTCCCTTGCTGCTACCCCGTTTGCCAGAGGTGGGATCAGTGTTTTATTATACAAGACTTGTTGATGTATAATAATTATTATATATAACAGCGAAGAAATACCAATAGCTCTGCTTTCGAGCCCTGCTCACATTCCACACGTTTAAAGATCAGGCAGGGGAGATCAAATCGAGATCGCTGCCGATCATCTCCGATGCGCGCGCCTGCATTGCGTTTCGGCGCCTCGAATTTGTCAACCCTGCCCCCCAAGGATGCGTAGCCCTCAACTGCTTGACTGCGCGACTTGAGGAGCAATTCCTAGAAGGTCTTGTTGTGATTGTAATGTCCTGAAGTCTTGTCTTCTAGCATTGATGACATTACATTGCTTTATCCAACAGATAAAATCAACAACAAGAAAAACACAAGTTCGGAAGGCCCGCAAAATCAGAGTGTAACCGTCCGGAAAAACAACTACTAACGAGCGAAATGACTTAAAGAGAAGTCTGGTCTCACTTGTCCCTCTTCTTATCTCTTTTGATGGGCTTCGCCTTCACACGAGATGCCGCCGTGGGCTTATCCTTCCAGTGTGAGTTGGACGGTGGATCGACTCTGGTCTTTCTCGTAGTAGTTTCCACCCTGAAAAAAATTTGTCGTGAGGGTGGGAGGGAAATGGGAGTATGGTATTTCTTCGCTGTTATATATAATAATTATTATACATCAACAAGTCTTGTATAATAAAACATTATATGACACAGCTCAGAAATACCAATAGCCCATTCAAATCACCTTTCGAGGACAGCCCTTTGATAGGAAGTGTTCGAGAGTTCTCTGTCGTAAAACTTTTAAAAGGTTGAGCCCCCTTTTTTCCAGCATGCGGCGTTCATTATCAAGTCGATGGGGGCGCCCACTCGCTTTGCTTTTGATGTGCTCGCCAAAAGGCGCGGAGTGAGCTGCAAATGCGGTATCAATCCCTGCTTCCCTGAAGAGTGTTCGAATCCAGCGTGCAACAGATGCTGAGCTTACAGGCAAGACAACAGAAGCCTATCCTCTTCCCCTCTGAACTTATATGTAGCTCCTAAATACTGTTCCAGCGCAGTTACCGGGCATAGATTTAGATCGAACGGATACCGTTCGTATACCGCCGTCTGAGGGGGGCCGGATTTCCTCGTCTTGTCCCGATAATTGATAAAAAATATCCATCTGTCAGCGTCCCTCTGCAACTAAGACGGTGAGAAAGAGGCAAGCTCCGATACTCTCTTTGGGGATCACAAAGCCAGGATTACATTCAGCTTCAGCGACAGAAGTCTAATGGAGAGGGAATCGTTAGGTCCAAGAGAGCGTATATGGTTAAAGACCTGGTCCACATTCCATGTGTTGGCGTAACGAGCTTTAGGAGGGTTTATACCGAAAGCTACCTCTCATGAACCGAACCACCATAGGATCCTTGCTTCAATTCGTTCCATACACGAGATCGGAAACTGTGCGAATCGCAGCCTTGCAGGATGCGATAGAAGCAAATGTTAAACCTTTAGCGTTTTCATTAGAAAGAAAATTACAAAGGTCAATAGTCGCTGCAGATCCTACACGTATGTCACGGTGATCCAGATAGTTTATCCACTTCTTGAGGGCTGACTCGTATTGTTTTCGAGTACCGGTAGACCAGCTGGCCATAAGCGTGTCGACCACTCTTCTTTCGTAGCCCAGAGTGGCCCAGACTCAGGGGAGATCACCCTTGCTATTAGGCGAAAGTTCTTCTGTTCGAGAAGGGGGTGTGGATCGCCGTTGCTGTTTCTGATCATGGGCAACTGAGTTGCATGTATTAGTGCCAGCGGGAACCAGTTCTGCGTTTTCTATAGCGGAGTGATAAAGATCAGCTTCGCATTGTCGTGGATGGCCTTTCTTATGGTATGACCGATGAGGTTGAATGGAGGAAATGCGTAGCCGCAAATCCCCCACCAGCTCTGAGCGAAGCTGTCGATCTTTGAGGCTCCTGGATCGTAATTTAGAGAGAAATATTTACCGACCTTATAGTTCAGGCGTGAGGCAAAAGGGTCTATCTCAGTCTCGCTCAGCTCAGAGAATAGAGATCTGGCAACTTCGGGTTGTAAAGACCATTCTGCTTTCTCTCGATGGAACCAGCGTCACTCATAATCGGCCTCAGAGTTAAGATGTCCAGGGCGGTATGTTGCGGGAAGACGAATATCCCTTTCTTCCGCCCAGACCCACATTTGCCTTGACATGGCTGTCATTTTTTTGACTTTTAGTAGGGTGGTGGCCATCGTGTATCAACACCACTCAGGAGGCGGGAGAAACGGGGGAGGAGCGAGATTCCTGATTGGACGCAACACGGGGTTAGCGAAAGCCCACTGGCTGCGTCTCTCCCGTTTCTCCCGCCTCCTCGGGGGTGTTGATACACGATGGCCACCACCCCTTTTAGTACCACCGCGTTTCTTTCTGTACGCAACAGCAGTGGTATTGTCCAGTTCCAGAAGTACACTGGTATCGCGCCAATCTTTACCGAAAGATTGGAGACCCAAGAAGGAGGCGTATAACTCAAGAAAATTGATGTGTTCTTCCGCCTCCAAAGCGGACCATCTACCACCCGTCCGAAGTCCACAACACACGGCTCCCCACCCTAACTTAGAGACATCCGTGACTATGGTAACGTCCGGTGAAAAGTATAAGAAGGTGTACGACGAATATTCCTCGAATTTGTCCGCAAACCATGCCAGATCGTCTCTGGCTTTTTGAGACAAGTGAATAATTCGTCTGTAGGTGGCGTCCCTGCGCGAATCAACCACTGTGGCCACTTCCTTTTGTAAACTTCTCACCATATGAGTTGAGAACGGGGATGCGACGGATATGAAATTGACCCTACCTAGAAATTTGACTAGGTCATGCGCCACAATCTCATCAGTCTCTAGTAATGAATTGGCTTCACCCCTAATTTTTCTCATCTTATCTTCGGGTATAGCGAAGCGGCTAGAAACTGTGTCAATCGTAACGCCAAGAAATTTCATGCGTTGGGACGGTACGAGCAGAGTTTCGCGATGTTTACCCTTAACCCAACTCTGTGGAAAAGGCCTAAGGCGTATTCCAATTGCTCACAGCATGTCTCACGTGACTCGGAAAAGATGGCCCAATCATCCAGATAAAATATAAGCCTCATTCCCGTTGCGCGTAAAACTTGTACCACCACACGCATGAGTATAGTATAAACGTAAGGTGCTGGCGACAGTCCAAAAGGAAGACAGGTGAAGTGAAAAATTTGTGCGTCCCATCTAAAAGCGAGGTAAGGTCTAGATTATGGGTCTATGTTGACGGCAAAGTAGGCATCCGTCATATCTAACTTTACACAGTAATATCCTGTGAACACTACATCGAGCACTAAATGGATACCTTCCATCTTGAAGTGAGGAATCCTCAGAAATTTGTTCAGGGGTTTCAAGTTCATTATAGGTCTTGTGCAACCGTCTTTCTTGGGTATCCCAAACATGGTCGAGATCAAAACTTTTGTACCGGCCAGAACGCCTACGATCGCGCCTTTCAATAGTAGTTCCCTCAAATCCGCGTCAAGCTGCGGACTGGTCTCAGCTTGTCGAGTTACACCCGGTACATACAACGTGAGTTTTGCCGCAAGGGGAATAACGTAGCCCCGAATAGTTTCCAATATAAACGGATCGGAAGTTAGGGATGCCCACGCTGCCACAAAATCGGCGAATCGCCCAGAAATACGTGTACCTTCCCTTATCAAAAGGCCATCAGAAAGGACTGGAGAGGTGAAGGAAACTAACCGTCTTTTCTTCGGTTCCGGTTTCTCCTTTTCACGCTTCTTGAATCCCTGCGCACGCAGTTTCTGCACCGATTTCTGTAGAGCGCTCTCTCCAGATGAGAGCTCTTCTCTCAGTTCACGGCCAAAGAGCTCAGGATGAACGGTCTGGGACAGCCTGTGAACCACTGTCGAGCCAGCAAGCGGCAAACGCCGAAATGACGGCATTGCCCTATATGGGTCCAATCCAAGCGAACTGAAATGCAGTTAGTTAGTCCCACAAGCTATAGTGAATTTCAAATTCGAATAGTTTTTGAAAGAACTCACCGAAGCACTCGTTCGCGACTGAAAACAATGATGTCCCTCAAGGAACCTCCAAGAAGTGCCGATGCAAGGTTGGGATATCCGATGACAGAACTGTGAAAAGGCCCACCAGCTCCGTCCGCAGCAAGCTTCCGAACTCACTCAAAAATTTGGTTAGCTAACGTAATTATCGGATAATACTCAAAGTCCTGCCTCCAAGATGTTCAAGCTATTATTGAGGGTCTCATTGAGGGTCCTCAAGTCGTTCTCACGAATCTGGACGCTCCTGTCCGAATCCCTCGGAAGATGATCATCCAAAAGTGCGACCTCTGCTAAAGGGAAGAAACCAGGGGTAAGTTCATGAGGAGAGCGATCCTCTCGCTCTGTGAAGCAATAAACCCGCGGCGGTCTCGTCAAACCGTCTTCTGGCCTCGGGGGTAATAGTAACAAGCACCCTCTGAGAACGTGTTGGGACCGTCGGAGGGGCGGGTACCTCATCCTGCGCCGACCTGAATTAGTCTTTACGGGGAATGGAAGGTAGAGCCGCGAGTGGCGAAACGTACTGTGTGCCTGGTGCCTGGGGCTCCGTTGTTGGGAAGTCGATCGACGAGACTTCGAGCTGCCAGGTGAATCTTCACTGGAAGAACAGGAACTAGACGAATACGATGATGATGACGAAGAGCGACGTCGGCTGTCTGACGATCGAGATCGAGAGCGCGACCGCATCTGCAATAGTATGGGGAATCTTCAACATCACAGAAAAAATCAATCACATCAAAACACACACGAGATATGTGAGGGAAGTGATCGATATGCAGGAAAAGACAATCATCCCCCCTGTTTTTTGTGACAGGAAATCGTTTCCGATTCCAAAAAGTTCCTTCTTCTCAGATGGATTCTCCCTATTCAAGAATAACCCTCGATAGCAGTAGCTGGAATAGAACAGGATTCGAGACTTTAGTGTAGCTAATATTCGAATTTATAGAATAGCAACGACAAGTTTTTTAACATGATTGTAATCATCTGGCAAGAGGAACTTATATGAAATTTTTTTATTGCGATAGATGCATTTGACTATGTTAACGACAATAAATTCTGAAGAGTATCCATTGTTTAATAGTGAGTTTTTCAATTCCTTCAACTTATCAATGAAAAACTTCACCTCACAGCAGACATTGGCTATCCTCAAGGTCTCTGTGTAAATTGTTGAGGCCTTGACGATAACAGAAACTGCAGAATGTGATTGTGGGAGCTTCTTCACTGGAAAATCAAAGTCATCTGTTTTATTGTATAAATTGGTCAAAATTGCATTATTATCTACTAGCAAGACCTAGCGAAGTTTTCGCTCAAAAAAATTTTCACGTCCGCTAGCTTCCTGAGGCAGATTATTCTGACAAAACGGTGTTGACTGCCTTCCGTATATCCGAAATTTGCTGTCCGTATGGACTCTCCTGAGCAGAACTGGCTGCCGGACATTTATAGCAGGGCGTAGGGTAAAAAAAACGTGGCATAAAAAAAGCAAAACATAAGAAGCCAGCGGTAGATCGTCGGTTGTTACCGGCATCTTATTTACCACCCCTTCCGTCTGTAATGTACCCAAGCTATTATTCTCGCTTTACCATCCCTGTCATGTTACAGTTGACCGCAATGTTAAAAGGACATGGTGCGGTTGCGGACTCGCACTAAAACTACGGTAGAATCTGGCACTTTGCCAGATTTCGTCATCGATCGGCTCCACAGCTGATATTCTCGTGAGCAGAGAGACTACGGTTGGCGCCGATCGATGACGAAATCTGGCGCGCCGAAAGTGCCAAATTCTTCCGTAATTTAGTGCGAGTCCGCAACCGCACCACGTCCTTTTAACATTGCGGTCAACTGTAAGAAAAAAGTACTCGCATTTTAGATGTGGTTTCCCTTGTTGACCAACGCCATGCCTTTGTTCTCAATAAATGAAATATGTCCGTTGACGTTTATGTTTTTGTGAAGCAGATTTAGATAAGCTCAGACTTCCAACATATATAAAACTGGTTTATCGAAGTTAGTGAATCAAAATGACTGAGCGGTTGTAATGTGTGACGAACAGTGAATATGCGAAAGTGGAGCTGCTGCTTCTTTTGTCAGAATGGCGAGGAAGTGTCTCCAGAGTTTCGCGTACTCCTCAAAACGCGCTGCACGCTTCTCAAGATACGTGATTTCATATCGGTTTTCTTCGCTACACAAAGGCTAAGATTTTGCATGAAAAAAGTGACAAAAACTCGCTGTTCCAATTCTCCTCTCGACGTCCTGCACACTTCCACTGGGCCCTGAACACATTCCCATCTGGGCCCTGAACACATTTTGCGACGTCCTGTGCACCCCTACTGTAGTATTGCACCCATTCCATGACGTCCTGTTCATTCTTATTGGGGACCTGCGCACTTTCTATGATGTCCTGCGCACTTCCATTGGGGTCCTGCACACTTCGGATACGTCGTGCACACTCCCACTGGGGTCTTGCACACTTCCTCCGACGTTCTGAAACTCCCACTGGGGTCCGGCACACTTTCTACGACGTCCTGCACACTCCCACTATGGTCCTGCACTCTCCCACTGGGGTCCTGCACACTCCCACTGGGGTCCTGCACACTTTCTATGACGTCCTGCTCACTCTCACTGGGGTACTGCACACTTTCTATGACGTCCTGCTCACTCCCACTGGGGTACTGCACACTTTCTATGACGTCCTGCTCACTCCCACTGGGGTCCTGCACACTTTCTACGACGTCCTGCTCACTCTCACTGGGGTCCTGCACACTTTCTATGACGTCCTGCTCCCTCCCACTGGGGTACTGCACACTTTCTATGACGTCCTGCTTACTCCCACTGGGGTCCTGCACACTTTCTATGACGTCCTGCTCACTCCCACTAGGGTCCTGCACACTTTCTATGACGTCCTGCTCACTCCCACTGGGGTACTGCACACTTTCTATGACGTCCTGCTCACTCCCACTGGGGTCCTGCACACTTTCTATGACGTCCTGCTCACTCCCACTGGGGTCCTGCACCTTTCTATGACGTCCTGCTCACTCTCACTGGGGTACTGCACACTTTCTATGACGTCCTGCTCACTCCCACTGGGGTACTGCACACTTTTTATGACGTCCTGCTCACTCCCACTGGGGTCCTGCACACTTTCTATGACGTCCTGCTCACTCTCACTGGGGTCCTGCACACTTTCTACGACGTCCTGCTCACTCCCACTGGGGTCCTGCACACCTTCTATGACGTCCTGCTCACTCCCACTGTGGTACTGCACACTTTCTATGACGTCCTGCTTACTCCCACTGGGGTCCTGCACACCTTCTATGACGTCCTGCTCACTCCCACTAGGGTCCTGCACACTTTCTATGACGTCCTGCTCACTCCCACTGGGGTACTGCACACTTTCTATGACGTCCTGCTCACTCCCACTGGGGTCCTGCACACTTTCTATGACGTCCTGCTCACTCCCACTGGGGTCCTGCACCTTTCTATGACGTCCTGCTTACTCCCACTGGGGTACTGCACACTTTCTATGACGTCCTGCTCACTCCCACTGGGGTCCTGCACACTTTCTGTGACGTCCTGCTTACTCCCACTGGGGTCCTTCACACTTTCTATGACATCCTGCTCACTCCCACTAGGGTCCTGCACACTTTCTATGACGTCCTGCTCACTCCCACTGGGGTACTGCACACTTTCTATGACGTCCTGCTCACTCCCACTGGGGTCCTGCACACTTTCTATGACGTCCTGCTCACTCCCACTGGGGTCCTGCACCTTTCTATGACGTCCTGCTTACTCCCACTGGGGTACTGCACACTTTCTATGACGTCCTGCTCACTCCCACTGGGGTCCTGCACCTTTCTATGACGTCCTGCTTACTCCCACTGGGGTACTGCACACTTTCTATGACGTCCTGCTCACTCCCACTGGGGTCCTGCACCTTTCTATGACGTCCTGCTCACTCCCGCTGGGGTACTGCACACTTTCTATGACGTCCTGCTTACTCCCACTGGGGTACTGCACACTTTCTATGACGTCCTTCTCACTCCCACTGGGGTCCTGCATCTTTCTATGACGTCCTGCTTACTCCCACTAGGGTCCTGCACCTTTCTATGACGTCCTGCTCACTCCCACTGGGGTCCTGCACCTTTCTATGACGTCCTGCTTACTCCCACTAGGGTCCTGCACCTTTCTATGACGTCCTGCTTACTCCCACTAGGGTCCTGCACACTTTCTATGACGTCCTGCTCACTCCCACTGGGGTCCTGCACCTTTCTATGACGTCCTGCTCACTCCCACTGGGGTCCTGCACACTTTCTATGACGTCCTGCTTACTCCCACTAGGGTCCTGCACACTTTCTATGACGTCCTGCTCACTCCCACTGGGGTACTGCACACTTTCTATGACGTCGTGCTTACTCCCACTGGGGTACTGCACACTTTCTATGACGTCCTGCTCACTCCCACTAGGGTCATGGACCTTTCTATGACGTCCTGCTTACTCCCACTGGGGTCCTGCACCTTTCTATGACGTCCTGCTCACTCCCGCTGGGGTACTGCACACTTTCTATGACGTCCTGCTCACTCCCACTGGGGTCCTGCACCTTTCTATGACGTCCTGCTTACTCCCACTAGGGTCCTGCACACTTTCTATGACGTCCTGCTCACTCCCACTGGGGTACTGCACACTTTCTATGACGTCCTGCTCACTCCCACTGGGGTCCTGCACACTTTCTATGACGTCCTGCTCACTCCCACTGGGGTCCTGCACCTTTCTATGACGTCCTGCTTACTCCCACTAGGGTCCTGCACACTTTCTATGACGTCCTGCTCACTCCCACTGGGGTCCTGCACACTTTCAATGACGTCCTGCTCGCTCCCACTGGGGTCCTGCACCTTTCTATGACGTCCTGCTTACTCCCACTGGGGTACTGCACACTTTCTATGACGTCCTGCTCACTCCCACTGGGGTCCTGCACCTTTCTATGACGTCCTGCTTACTCCCACTAGGGTCCTGCACACTTTCTATGACGTCCTGCTCACTCCCACTGGGGTCCTGCACCTTTCTATGACGTCCTGCTTACTCCCACTAGGGTCCTGCACCTTTCTATGACGTCCTGCTCACTCCCACTGGGGTCCTGCACACTTTCTATGACGTCCTGCTTACTCCCACTGGGGTCCTGCACCTTTCTATGACGTCCTGCTCACTCCCACTGGGGTCCTGCACACTTTCTATGACGTCCTGCTTACTCCCACTAGGGTCCTGCACACTTTCTATGACGTCCTGCTCACTCCCACTGGGGTACTGCACACTTTCTATGACGTCGTGCTTACTCCCACTGGGGTACTGCACACTTTCTATGACGTCCTGCTCACTCCCACTGGGGTCCTGCACCTTTCTATGACGTCCTGCTTACTCCCACTAGGGTCCTGCACCTTTCTATGACGTCCTGCTCACTCCCACTGGGGTCCTGCACCTTTCTATGACGTCCTGCTTACTCCCACTAGGGTCCTGCACACTTTCTATGACGTCCTGCTCACTCCCACTGGGGTACTGCACACTTTCTATGACGTCCTGCTTACTCCCACTAGGGTCCTGCACACTTTCTATGACGTCCTGCTCACTCCCACTGGGGTCCTGCACCTTTCTATGACGTCCTGCTTACTCCCACTAGGGTCCTGCACACTTTCTATGACGTCCTGCTCACTCCCACTGGGGTCCTGCACACTTTCTATGACGTCCTGCTCACTCCCACTGGGGTCCTGCACCTTTCTATGACGTCCTGCTTACTCCCACTGGGGTACTGCACACTTTCTATGACGTCCTGCTTACTCCCACTAGGGTCCTGCACCTTTCTATGACGTCCTGCTCACTCCCACTGGGGTACTGCACACTTTCTATGACGTCCTGCTTACTCCCACTAGGGTCCTGCACACTTTCTATGACGTCCTGCTCACTCCCACTGGGGTCCTGCACACTTTCTATGACGTCCTGCTTACTCCCACTAGGGTCCTGCACACTTTCTATGACGTCCTGCTCACTCCCACTGGGGTCCTGCACCTTTCTATGACGTCCTGCTTACTCCCACTGGGGTACTGCACACTTTCTATGACGTCCTGCTCACTCCCACTGGGGTCCTGCACCTTTCTATGACGTCCTGCTTACTCCCACTAGGGTCCTGCACCTTTCTATGACGTCCTGCTCACTCCCACTGGGGTCCTGCACACTTTCTATGACGTCCTGCTCACTCCCACTGGGGTACTGCACACTTTCTATGACGTCCTGCTCACTCCCACTGGGGTCCTGCACACTTTCAATGACGTCCTGCTCGCTCTCACTGGGGTCCTGCACCTTTCTATGACGTCCTGCTCACTCCCACTGGGGTCCTACACCTTTCTATGACGTCCTGCTTACTCCCACTAGGGTCCTGCACCTTTCTATGACGTCCTGCTCACTCCCACTGGGGTCCTGCACACTTTCTATGACGTCCTGCTTACTCCCACTAGGGTCCTGCACACTTTCTATGACGTCCTGCTCACTCCCACTGGGGTACTGCACACTTTCTATGACGTCGTGCTTACTCCCACTGGGGTACTGCACACTTTCTATGACGTCCTGCTCACTCCCACTGGGGTCCTGCACCTTTCTATGACGTCCTGCTTACTCCCACTAGGGTCCTGCACCTTTCTATGACGTCCTGCTCACTCCCACTGGGGTCCTGCACCTTTCTATGACGTCCTGCTTACTCCCACTAGGGTCCTGCACCTTTCTATGACGTCCTGCTCACTCCCACTGGGGTCCTGCACACTTTCTATGACGTCCTGCTTACTCCCACTAGGGTCCTGCACCTTTCTATGACGTCCTGCTCACTCCCACTGGGGTCCTGCACACTTTCTATGACGTCCTGCTTACTCCCACTAGGGTCCTGCACACTTTCTATGACGTCCTGCTCACTCCCACTGGGGTACTGCACACTTTCTATGACGTCGTGCTTACTCCCACTGGGGTACTGCACACTTTCTATGACGTCCTGCTCACTCCCACTGGGGTCCTGCACCTTTCTATGACGTCCTGCTCACTCCCACTGGGGTCCTGCACCTTTCTATGACGTCCTGCTCACTCCCGCTGGGGTACTGCACACTTTCTATGACGTCCTGCTTACTCCCACTGGGGTACTGCACACTTTCTATGACGTCCTTCTCACTCCCACTGGGGTCCTGCATCTTTCTATGACGTCCTGCTTACTCCCACTAGGGTCCTGCACACTTTCTATGACGTCCTGCTCACTCCCACTGGGGTCCTGCACCTTTCTATGACGTCCTGCTTACTCCCACTAGGGTCCTGCACCTTTCTATGACGTCCTGCTTACTCCCACTAGGGTCCTGCACACTTTCTATGACGTCCTGCTCACTCCCACTGGGGTCCTGCACCTTTCTATGACGTCCTGCTCACTCCCACTGGGGTCCTGCACCTTTCTATGACGTCCTGCTTACTCCCACTGGGGTCCTGCACACATTCTATGACGTCCTGCTCACTCCCACTGGGGTCCTGCACACTTTCTATGACGTCCTGCTTACTCCCACTAGGGTCCTGCACACTTTCTATGACGTCCTGCTCACTCCCACTGGGGTACTGCACACTTTCTATGACGTCCTGCTTACTCCCACTGGGGTCCTGCACACTTTCTATGACGTCCTGCTCACTCCCACTGGGGTCCTGCACACTTTCTATGACGTCCTGCGCACTCCCACTGGGGTCCTGCACACTTTCTATGACGTCCTGCGCACTCCCACTGGGGTCCTGCACACTTTCTATGATGTCCTGCTCACTCCCACTAGGGTACTGCACACTTTCTATGACGTCCTGCTCACTCCCACTGGGGTACTGCACACTTTCTATGACGTCCTGCTCTTTCCCACTGGGGTCCTGCACACTTTCAATGACGTCCTGCTCGCTCCCACTGGGGTCCTGCACCTTTCTATGACGTCCTGCTTACTCCCACTAGGGTCCTGCACACTTTCTATGACGTCCTGCTCACTCCCACTGGGGTACTGCACACTTTCTATGACGTCCTGCTTACTCCCACTAGGGTCCTGCACACCTCCTATGACGTCCTGCTCACTCCCACTGGGGTACTGCACACTTTCTATGACGTCCTGCTTACTCCCACTAGGGTCCTGCACCTTTCTATGACGTCCTGCTCACTCCCACTGGGGTCCTGCACACTTTCTATGACGTCCTGCTTACTCCCACTAGGGTCCTGCACACTTTCTATGACGTCCTGCTCACTCCCACTGGGGTACTGCACACTTTCTATGACGTCGTGCTTACTCCCACTGGGGTACTGCACACTTTCTATGACGTCCTGCTCACTCCCACTGGGGTCCTGCACCTTTCTATGACGTCCTGCTTACTCCCACTAGGGTCCTGCACCTTTCTATGACGTCCTGCTCACTCCCACTGGGGTCCTGCACCTTTCTATGACGTCCTGCTTACTCCCACTAGGGTCCTGCACCTTTCTATGACGTCCTGCTCACTCCCACTGGGGTCCTGCACCTTTCTATGACGTCCTGCTTACTCCCACTAGGGTCCTGCACTTTTCTATGACGTCCTGCTCACTCCCACTGGGGTCCTGCACCTTTCTGTGACGTCCTGCTTACTCCCACTAGGGTCCTGCACCTTTCTATGACGTCCTGCTTACTCCCACTAGGGTCCTGCACACCTTCTATGACGTCCTGCTCACTCCCACTGGGGTACTGCACACTTTCTATGACGTCCTGCTTACTCCCACTGGGGGCTCACTCCCACTGGGGTCCTGCACCTTTCTATGACGTCCTGCTTACTCCCACTAGGGTCCTGCACCTTTCTATGACGTCCTGCTCACTCCCACTGGGGTCCTGCACACTTTCTATGACGTCCTGCTTACTCCCACTAGGGTCCTGCACACTTTCTATGACGTCCTGCTCACTCCCACTGGGGTACTGCACACTTTCTATGACGTCCTGCTCACTCCCACTGGGGTCCTGCACACTTTCAATGACGTCCTGCTCGCTCCCACTGGGGTCCTGCACCTTTCTATGACGTCCTGCTTACTCCCACTGGGGTACTGCACACTTTCTATGACGTCCTGCTCACTCCCACTGGGGTACTGCACACTTTCTATGACGTCCTGCTCACTCCCACTGGGGTCCTGCACACTTTCTATGACGTCCTGCCTACTCCCACTAGGGTCCTGCACACTTTCTATGACGTCCTGCTCACTCCCACTGGGGTCCTGCACACTTTCTATGACGTCCTGCTCACTCCCACTGGGGTCCTGCACCTTTCTATGACGTCCTGCTTACTCCCACTAGGGTCCTGCACCTTTCTATGACGTCCTGCTCACTCCCACTGGGGTCCTGCACCTTTCTATGACGTCCTGCTTACTCCCACTAGGGTCCTGCACACTTTCTATGACGTCCTGCTCACTCCCACTGGGGTCCTGCACACTTTCTATGACGTCCTGCTTACTCCCACTAGGGTCCTGCACACTTTCTATGACGTCCTGCTCACTCCCACTGGGGTCCTGCACCTTTCTATGACGTCCTGCTTACTCCCACTAGGGTCCTGCACCTTTCTATGACGTCCTGCTCACTCCCACTGGGGTCCTGCACACTTTCTATGACGTCCTGCTTACTCCCACTAGGGTCCTGCACACTTTCTATGACGTCCTGCTCACTCCCACTGGGGTACTGCACACTTTCTATGACGTCCTGCTTACTCCCACTGGGGTCCTGCATCTTTCTATGACGTCCTGCTTACTCCCACTAGGGTCCTGCACCTTTCTATGACGTCCTGCTCACTCCCACTGGGGTCCTGCACCTTTCTATGACGTCCTGCTTACTCCCACTGGGGTACTGCACACTTTCTATGACGTCCTGCTCACTCCCACTGGGGTCCTGCACCTTTCTATGACGTCCTGCTTACTCCCACTAGGGTCCTGCACACTTTCTATGACGTCCTGCTCACTCCCACTGGGGTCCTGCACCTTTCTATGACGTCCTGCTTACTCCCACTAGGGTCCTGCACCTTTCTATGACGTCCTGCTCACTCCCACTGGGGTCCTGCACACTTTCTATGACGTCCTGCTTACTCCCACTAGGGTCCTGCACACTTTCTATGACGTCCTGCTCACTCCCACTGGGGTACTGCACACTTTCTATGACGTCCTGCTCACTCCCACTGGGGTACTGCACACTTTCTATGACGTCGTGCTTACTCCCACTGGGGTACTGCACACTTTCTATGACGTCCTGCTTACTCCCACTAGGGTCCTGCACCTTTCTATGACGTCCTGCTCACTCCCACTGGGGTCCTGCACACCTTCTATGACGTCCTGCTTACTCCCACTGGGGTACTGCACACTTTCTATAACGTCCTGCTTACTCCCACTGGGGTCCTGCACACTTTCTATGACGTCCTGCTCACTCCCACTGGGGTCCTGCACACTTTCTATGACGTCCTGCTCACTCCCACTGGGGTCCTGCACCTTTCTATGACGTCCTGCTTACTCCCACTAGGGTCCTGCACACTTTCTATGACGTCCTGCTCACTCCCACTGGGGTCCTGCACCTTTCTATGACGTCCTGCTTACTCCCACTAGGGTCCTGCACCTTTCTATGACGTCCTGCTCACTCCCACTGGGGTCCTGCACACTTTCTATGACGTCCTGCTTACTCCCACTAGGGTCCTGCACCTTTCTATGACGTCCTGCTCACTCCCACTGGGGTCCTGCACCTTTCTATGACGTCCTGCTTACTCCCACTGGGGTACTGCACACTTTCTATGACGTCCTGCTCACTCCCACTGGGGTCCTGCACCTTTCTATGACGTCCTGCTTACTCCCACTAGGGTCCTGCACACTTTCTATGACGTCCTGCTCACTCCCACTGGGGTACTGCACACTTTCTATGACGTCCTGCTCACTCCCACTGGGGTCCTGCACACTTTCTATGACGTCCTGCTCACTCCCACTGGGGTCCTGCACACTTTCTATGACGTCCTGCTTACTCCCACTAGGGTCCTGCACACTTTCTATGACGTCCTGCTCACTCCCACTGGGGTCCTGCACCTTTCTATGACGTCCTGCTTACTCCCACTAGGGTCCTGCACCTTTCTATGACGTCCTGCTCACTCCCACTGGGGTCCTGCACACTTTCTATGACGTCCTGCTTACTCCCACTAGGGTCCTGCACACTTTCTATGACGTCCTGCTCACTCCCACTGGGGTCCTGCACACTTTCTATGACGTCGTGCTTACTCCCACTGGGGTACTGCACACTTTCTATGACGTCCTGCTCACTCCCACTGGGGTCCTGCACCTTTCTATGACGTCCTGCTTACTCCCACTAGGGTCCTGCACCTTTCTATGACGTCCTGCTCACTCCCACTGGGGTCCTGCACCTTTCTATGACGTCCTGCTTACTCCCACTGGGGTACGGCACACGTTCTATGACCTCCTGCTCACTCCCACTGGGGTCCTGCACACTTTCTATGACGTCCTGCGTACTACCACTAGGGTCCTGCACACTTTGTATGACGTCCTGCTCACTCCCACTGGGGTCCTGCACCTTTCTATGACGTCCTGCTTACTCCCACTGGGGTACTGCACACTTTCTATGACGTCCTGCTCACTCCCACTGGGGTACTGCACACTTTCTATGACGTCCTGCTCACTCCCACTGGGGTCCTGCACACTTTCTATGACGTCCTGCTCACTCCCACTTGGGTCCTGCACATTTCTATGACGTCCTGCTTACTCCCACTAGGGTCCTGCACCTTTCTATGACGTCCTGCTCACTCCCACTGGGGTCCTGCACACTTTCTATGACGTCCTGCTTACTCCCACTAGGGTCCTGCACACTTTCTATGACGTCCTGCTCACTCCCACTGGGGTCCTGCACACTTTCTATGACGTCCTGCTTACTCCCACTAGGGTCCTGCACACTTTCTATGACGTCCTGCTCACTCCCACTGGGGTCCTGCACCTTTCTATGACGTCCTGCTTACTCCCACTAGGGTCCTGCACCTTTCTATGACGTCCTGCTCACTCCCACTGGGGTCCTGCACCTTTCTATGACGTCCTGCTTACTCCCACTAGGGTCCTGCACACTTTCTATGACGTCCTGCTCACTCCCACTGGGGTCCTGCACCTTTCTATGACGTCCTGCTTACTCCCACTAGGGTCCTGCACCTTTCTATGACGTCCTGCTCACTCCCACTGGGGTACTGCACACTTTCTATGACGTCGTGCTTACTCCCACTGAGGTACTGCACACTTTCTATGACGTCCTGCTCACTCCCACTGGGGTCCTGCACCTTTCTATGACGTCCTGCTTACTCCCACTAGGGTCCTGCACCTTTCTATGACGTCCTGCTCACTCCCACTGGGGTCCTGCACACTTTCTATGACGTCCTGCTTACTCCCACTGGGGTCCTGCACACTTTCTATGACGTCCTGCTCACTCCCACTGGGGTCCTGCACACTTTCTATGACGTCCTGCTTACTCCCACTGGGGTCCTGCACACTTTCTATGACGTCCTGCTCACTCCCACTGGGGTCCTGCACACTTTCTATGACGTCCTGCTTACTCCCACTGGGGTCCTGCACACTTTCTATGACGTCCTGCTCACTCCCACTGGGGTCCTGCACACTTTCTATGACGTCCTGCTCACTCCCACTGGGGTCCTGCACACTTTCTATGACGTCCTGCTCACTCCCACTGGGGTCCTGCACCTTTCTATGACGTCCTGCTCACTCCCACTGGGGTACTGCCCACTTTCTATGACGCCCTGCTTACTCCCACTGGGGTCCTGCACACTTTCTATGACGTCCTGCTCACTCCCACTGGGGTCCTGCACACTTTCTATGACGTCCTGCTTACTCCCACTAGGGTCCTGCACACTTTCTATGACGTCCTGCTGACTCCCACTGGGGTCCTGCACACTTTCTATGACGTCCTGCTTACTCCCACTAGGGTCCTGCACACTTTCTATGACGTCCTGCTCACTCCCACTGGGGTCCTGCACCTTTCTATGACGTCCTGCTTACTCCCACTAGGGTCCTGCACCTTTCTATGACGTCCTGCTCACTCCCACTGGGGTCCTGCACACTTTCTATGACGTCCTGCTTACTCCCACTAGGGTCCTGCACACTTTCTATGACGTCCTGCTCACTCCCACTGGGGTCCTGCACCTTTCTATGACGTCCTGCTTACTCCCACTAGGGTCCTGCACACTTTCTATGACGTCCTGCTCACTCCCACTGGGGTCCTGCACCTTTCTATGACGTCCTGCTTACTCCCACTAGGGTCCTGCACCTTTCTATGACGTCCTGCTCACTCCCACTGGGGTCCTGCACACTTTCTATGACGTCCTGCTTACTCCCATTAGGGTACTGCACACTTTCTATGACGTCGTGCTTACTCCCACTGGGGTACTGCACACTTTCTATGACGTCCTGCCTACTCCCACTAGGGTCCTGCACCTTTCTATGACGTCCTGCTCACTCCCACTGGGGTCCTGCACACTTTCTATGACGTCCTGCTTACTCCCACTAGGGTCCTGCACACTTTCTATGACGTCCTGCTCACTCCCACTGGGGTACTGCACACTTTCTATGACGTCGTGCTTACTCCCACTGGGGTACTGCACACTTTCTATGACGTCCTGCTCACTCCCACTGGGGTCCTGAACCTTTCTATGACGTCCTGCTTACTCCCACTAGGGTCCTGCACCTTTCTATGACGTCCTGCTCACTCCCACTGGGGTCCTGCACCTTTCTATGACGTCCTGCTTACTCCCACTAGGGTCCTGCACCTTTCTATGACGTCCTGCTTACTCCCACTAGGGTCCTGCACACTTTCTATGACGTCCTGCTCACTCCCACTGGGGTCCTGCACCTTTCTATGACGTCCTGCTTACTCCCACTAGAATCCTGCACCTTTCTATGACGTCCTGCTTACTCCCACTAGGGTCCTGCACCTTTCTATGACGTCCTGCTCACTCCCACTGGGGTCCTGCACCTTTCTATGACGTCCTGCTTACTCCCACTAGGGTCCTGCACACTTTCTATGACGTCCTGCTCACTCCCACTGGGGTCCTGCACACTTTCTATGACGTCCTGCTCACTCCCACTGGGGTCCTGCACCTTTCTATGACGTCCTGCTCACTCCCACTGGGGTCCTGCACCTTTCTATGACGTCCTGCTTACTCCCACTAGAATCCTGCACCTTTCTATGACGTCCTGCTTACTCCCACTAGGGTCCTGCACACTTTCTATGACGTCCTGCTCACTCCCACTAGGGTCATGGACCTTTCTATGACGTCCTGCTTACTCCCACTAGGGTCCTGCACCTTTCTATGACGTCCTGCTCACTCCCACTGGGGTCCTGCACCTTTCTATGACGTCCTGCTTACTCCCACTAGGGTCCTGCACCTTTCTATGACGTCCTGCTCACTCCCACTGGGGTCCTGCACACTTTCTATGACGTCCTGCTTACTCCCACTAGGGTCCTGCACCTTTCTATGACGTCCTGCTCACTCCCACTGGGGTCCTGCACCTTTCTATGACGTCCTGCTTACTCCCACTGGGGTACTGCACACTTTCTATGACGTCCTGCTCACTCCCACTGGGGTCCTGCACCTTTCTATGACGTCCTGCTTACTCCCACTAGGGTCCTGCACCTTTCTATGACGTCCTGCTCACTCCCACTGGGGTCCTGCACACTTTCTATGACGTCCTGCTTACTCCCACTAGGGTCCTGCACACTTTCTATGACGTCCTGCTCACTCCCACTGGGGTACTGCACACTTTCTATGACGTCCTGCTTACTCCCACTAGGGTCCTGCACACTTTCTATGACGTCCTGCTCACTCCCACTGGGGTACTGCACACTTTCTATGGCGTCGTGCTTACTCCCACTGGGGTCCTGCACCTTTCTATGACGTCCTGCTCACTCCCACTGGGGTCCTGCACCTTTCTATGACGTCCTGCTTACTCCCACTGGGGTCCTGCACCTTTCTATGACGTCCTGCTCACTCCCACTGGGGTCCTGCACCTTTCTATGACGTCCTGCTTACTCCCACTAGGGTCCTGCACTTTTCCATGACGTCCTGCTTACTCCCACTGGGGTCCTGCACACTTTCTATGACGTCCTGCTTACTCCCACTGGGGTCCTGCACACTTTCTGTGACGTCCTGCTCACTCCCACTGGGGTCCTGCACCTTTCTATGACGTCCTGCTTACTCCCACTAGGGTCCTGCACCTTTCTATGACGTCCTGCTCACTCCCACTGGGGTCCTGCACCCTTCTATGACGTCCTGCTTACTCCCACTAGGGTCCTGCACCTTTCTATGACGTCCTGCTCACTCCCACTGGGGTCCCGCACACTTTCTATGACGTCCTGCTTACTCCCACTAGGGTCCTGCACCTTTCTATGACGTCCTGCTCACTCCCACTGGGGTCCTGCACACTTTCTATGACGTCCTGCTTACTCCCACTAGGGTCCTGCACACTTTCTATGACGTCCTGCTCACTCCCACTGGGGTCCTGCACCTTTCTATGACGTCCTGCTTACTCCCACTAGGGTCCTGCACACTTTCTATGACGTCCTGCTCACTCCCACTGGGGTCCTGCACCTTTCTATGACGTCCTGCTTACTCCCACTAGGGTCCTGCACCTTTCTATGACGTCCTGCTCACTCCCACTGGGGTCCTGCACACTTTCTATGACGTCCTGCTTACTCCCACTAGGGTCCTGCACACTTTCTATGACGTCCTGCTCACTCCCACTGGGGTACTGCACACTTTCTATGACGTCCTGCTTACTCCCACTAGGGTCCTGCACACTTTCTATGACGTCCTGCTCACTCCCACTGGGGTCCTGCACCTTTCTATGACGTCCTGCTTACTCCCACTAGGGTCCTGCACCTTTCTATGACGTCCTGCTCACTCCCACTGGGGTCCTGCACACTTTCTATGACGTCCTGCTTACTCCCACTAGGGTCCTGCACACTTTCTATGACGTCCTGCTCACTCCCACTGGGGTCCTGCACACTTTCTATGACGTCGTGCTTACTCCCACTGGGGTACTGCACACTTTCTATGACGTCCTGCTCACTCCCACTGGGGTCCTGCACCTTTCTATGACGTCCTGCTTACTCCCACTAGGGTCCTGCACCTTTCTATGACGTCCTGCTCACTCCCACTGGGGTCCTGCACACTTTCTATGACGTCCTGCTTACTCCCATTAGGGTCCTGCACACTTTCTATGACGTCCTGCTCACTCCCACTGGGGTACTGCACACTTTCTATGACGTCGTGCTTACTCCCACTGGGGTACTGCACACTTTCTATAACGTCCTGCTCACTCCCACTGGGGTCCTGCACCTTTCTATGACGTCCTGCTTACTCCCACTAGGGTCCTGCACCTTTCTATGACGTCCTGCTCACTCCCACTGGGGTACTGCCCACTTTCTATGACGTCCTGCTCACTCCCACTGGGGTCCTGCACCTTTCTATGACGTCCTGCTTACTCCCACTAGGGTCCTGCACACTTTCTATGACGTCCTGCTCACTCCCACTGGGGTACTGCACACTTTCTATGACGTCCTGCTCACTCCCACTGGGGTCCTGCACACTTTCTATGACGTCCTGCTCACTCCCACTGGGGTACTGCACACTTTCTATGACGTCCTGCTCACTCCCACTGGGGTCCTGCACCTTTCTATGACGTCCTGCTTACTCCCACTAGAATCCTGCACCTTTCTATGACGTCCTGCTTACTCCCACTAGGGTCCTGCACACTTTCTATGACGTCCTGCTCACTCCCACTGGGGTCCTGCACCTTTCTATGACGTCCTGCTTACTCCCACTAGGGTCCTGCACCTTTCTATGACGTCCTGCTCACTCCCACTGGGGTCCTGCACACTTTCTATGACGTCCTGCTTACTCCCACTAGGGTCCTGCACACTTTCTATGACGTCCTGCTCACTCCCACTGGGGTCCTGCACCTTTCTATGACGTCCTGCTTACTCCCACTAGGGTCCTGCACCTTTCTATGACGTCCTGCTCACTCCCACTGGGGTACTGCACACTTTCTATGACGTCCTGCTCACTCCCACTGGGGTCCTGCACACTTTCTATGACGTCCTGCTCACTCCCACTGGGGTCCTGCACCTTTCTATGACGTCCTGCTCACTCCCACTGGGGTCCTGCACTTTTCTATGACGTCCTGCTCACTCCCACTGGGGTCCTGCACACTTTCTATGACGTCCTGCTTACTCCCACTAGGGTCCTGCACACTTTCTATGACGTCCTGCTCACTCCCACTGGGGTCCTGCACCTTTCTATGACGTCCTGCTTACTCCCACTGGGGTACTGCACACTTTCTATGACGTCCTGCTCACTCCCACTGGGGTCCTGCACCTTTCTATGACGTCCTGCTTACTCCCACTAGGGTCCTGCACCTTTCTATGACGTCCTGCTCACTCCCACTGGGGTCCTGCACCTTTCTATGACGTCCTGCTTACTCCCACTAGGGTCCTGCACCTTTCTATGACGTCCTGCTCACTCCCACTGGGGTCCTGCACACTTTCTATGACGTCCTGCTTACTCCCACTAGGGTCCTGCACACTTTCTATGACGTCCTGCTCACTCCCACTAGAATCCTGCACCTTTCTATGACGTCCTGCTTACTCCCACTAGGGTCCTGCACACTTTCTATGACGTCCTGCTCACTCCCACTAGGGTCATGGACCTTTCTATGACGTCCTGCTTACTCCCACTAGGGTCCTGCACCTTTCTATGACGTCCTGCTCACTCCCACTGGGGTCCTGCACCTTTCTATGACGTCCTGCTTACTCCCACTAGGGTCCTGCACCTTTCTATGACGTCCTGCTCACTCCCACTGGGGTCCTGCACACTTTCTATGACGTCCTGCTTACTCCCACTAGGGTCCTGCACACTTTCTATGACGTCGTGCTTACTCCCACTGGGGTACTGCACACTTTCTATGACGTCCTGCTCACTCCCACTGGGGTCCTGAACCTTTCTATGACGTCCTGCTTACTCCCACTGGGGTCCTGCACACTTTCTATGACGTCCTGCTTACTCCCACTAGGGTCCTGCACACTTTCTATGACGTCCTGCTCACTCCCACTGGGGTACTGCACACTTTCTATGACGTCGTGCTTACTCCCACTGGGGTACTGCACACTTTCTATGACGTCCTGCTCACTCCCACTGGGGTCCTGCACCTTTCTATGACGTCCTGCTTACTCCCACTGGGGTACTGCACACTTTCTATGACGTCCTGCTCACTCCCACTGGGGTCCTGCACCTTTCTATGACGTCCTGCTTACTCCCACTAGGGTCCTGCACCTTTCTATGACGTCCTGCTCACTCCCACTGGGGTCCTGCACCTTTCTATGACGTCCTGCTTACTCCCACTAGGGTCCTGCACCTTTCTATGACGTCCTGCTCACTCCCACTGGGGTCCTGCACCTTTCTATGACGTCCTGCTTACTCCCACTAGGGTCCTGCACACCTTCTATGACGTCCTGCTCACTCCCACTGGGGTCCTGGACCTTTCCATGACGTGCTGCTTACTCCCACTAGGGTCCTGCACACTTTCTATGACGTCCTGCTCACTCCCACTGGGGTCCTGCACACTTTCTATCACGTCCTGCCCACTCCCACTAGGGTCCTGCACACTTTCTATGACGTCCTGCTTACTCCCACTAGGGTCCTGCACACTTTCTATGACGTCCTGCTTACTCCCACTAGGGTCCTGCACCTTTCTATGACGTCCTGCTCACTCCCACTGGGGTCCTGCACCTTTCTATGACGTCCTGCTTACTCCCACTGTCCTGCACACTTTCTATGACGTCCTGCTCACTCCCACTGGGGTCCTGCACCTTTCTATGACGTCCTGCTTACTCCCACTAGGGTCCTGCACACTTTCTATGACGTCCTGCTCACTCCCACTGGGGTACTGCACACTTTCTATGACGTCGTGCTTACTCCCACTGGGGTACTGCACACTTTCTATGACGTCCTGCTCACTCCCACTGGGGTCCTGCACCTTTCTATGACGTCCTGCTTACTCCCACTAGGGTCCTGCACACTTTCTATGACGTCCTGCTCACTCCCACTGGGGTCCTGCACCTTTCTATGACGTCCTGCTTACTCCCACTAGGGTCCTGCACCTTTCTATGACGTCCTGCTCACTCCCACTGGGGTCCTGCACCTTTCTATGACGTCCTGCTTACTCCCACTAGGGTCCTGCACACTTTCTATGACGTCCTGCTCACTCCCACTAGGGTCATGGACCTTTCTATGACGTCCTGCTTACTCCCACTAGGGTCCTGCACCTTTCTATGACGTCCTGCTCACTCCCACTGGGGTCCTGCACCTTTCTATGACGTCCTGCTTACTCCCACTAGGGTCCTGCACCTTTCTATGACGTCCTGCTTACTCCCACTAGGGTCCTGCACACTTTCTATGACGTCCTGCTCACTCCCACTGGGGTCCTGCACACTTTCTATGACGTCCTGCTTACTCCCACTAGGGTCCTGCACACTTTCTATGACGTCCTGCTCACTCCCACTGGGGTACTGCACACTTTCTATGACGTCCTGCTCACTCCCACTGGGGTCCTGCACCTTTCTATGACGTCCTGCTCACTCCCACTGGGGTACTGCACACTTTCTATGACGTCGTGCTTACTCCCACTGGGGTACTGCACACTTTCTATGACGTCCTGCTCACTCCCACTGGGGTCCTGCACCTTTCTATGACGTCCTGCTTACACCCACTAGGGTCCTGCACACTTTCTATGACGTCCTGCTCACTCCCACTGGGGTCCTGCACCTTTCTATGACGTCCTGCTCACTCCCACTGGGGTCCTGCACCTTTCTATGACGTCCTGCTCACTCCCGCTGGGGTACTGCACACTTTCTATGACGTCCTGCTTACTCCCACTGGGGTACTGCACACTTTCTATGACGTCCTGCTTACTCCCACTAGAATCCTGCACCTTTCTATGACGTCCTGCTTACTCCCACTAGGGTCCTGCACACTTTCTATGACGTCCTGCTCACTCCCACTAGGGTCATGGACCTTTCTATGACGTCCTGCTTACTCCCACTAGGGTCCTGCACCTTTCTATGACGTCCTGCTCACTCCCACTGGGGTCCTGCACACTTTCTATGACGTCCTGCTTACTCCCACTAGGGTCCTGCACACTTTCTATGACGTCCTGCTCACTCCCACTGGGGTACTGCACACTTTCTATGACGTCGTGCTTACTCCCACTGGGGTACTGCACACTTTCTATGACGTCCTGCTCACTCCCACTGGGGTCCTGCACCTTTCTATGACGTCCTGCTTACTCCCACTAGGGTCCTGCACCTTTCTATGACGTCCTGCTCACTCCCACTGGGGTCCTGCACCTTTCTATGACGTCCTGCTTACTCCCACTAGGGTCCTGCACCTTTCTATGACGTCCTGCTCACTCCCACTGGGGTCCTGCACCTTTCTATGACGTCCTGCTTACTCCCACTAGGGTCCTGCACACTTTCTATGACGTCCTGCTCACTCCCACTGGGGTCCTGCACCTTTCCATGACGTCCTGCTTACTCCCACTAGAATCCTGCACCTTTCTATGAGGTCCTGCTCACTCCCACTGGAGTCCTGCACCTTTCTATGACGTCCTGCTCACTCCCACTGGGGTCCTGCACCTTTCTATGACGTCCTGCTCACTCCCACTAGGGTCCTGCACCTTTCTATGACGTCCTGCTTACCCCCACTAGGTTCCTGCACACTTTCTATGACGTCCTGCTCACTCCCACTGGGGTACTGCACACTTTCAATGACGTCCTGCTTACTCCCACTGGGGTACTGCACACTTTCTATGACGTCCTGCTCACTCCCACAAGGGTCCTGCACCTTTCTATGACGTCCTGCTTACTCCCACTAGGGTCCTGCACCTTTCTATGACGTCCTGCTCACTCCCACTGGGGTCCTGCACACTTTCTATGACGTCCTGCTTACTCCCACTAGGGTCCTGCACACTTTCTATGACGTCCTGCTCACTCCCACTGGGGTCCTGCACCTTTCTATGACGTCCTGCTTACTCCCACTAGGGTCCTGCACACTTTCTATGACGTCCTGCTCACTCCCACTGGGGTCCTGCACCTTTCTATGACGTCCTGCTTACTCCCACTAGGGTCCTGCACACTTTCTATGACGTCCTGCTCACTCCCACTGGGGTACTGCACACTTTCTATGACGTCCTGCTTACTCCCACTAGGGTCCTGCACACTTTCTATGACGTCCTGCTCACTCCCACTGGGGTACTGCACACTTTCTATGACGTCCTGCTCACTCCCACTGGGGTCCTGCACCTTTCTATGACGTCCTGCTCACTCCCACTGGGGTCCTGCACCTTTCTATGACGTCCTGCTTACTCCCACTAGGGTCCTGCACCTTTCTATGACGTCCTGCTCACTCCCACTGGGGTCCTGCACACTTTCTATGACGTCCTGCTTACTCCCACTAGGGTCCTGCACCTTTCTATGACGTCCTGCTCACTCCCACTGGGGTCCTGCACACTTTCTATGACGTCCTGCTCACTCCCACTGGGGTACTGCACACTTTCTATGACGTCGTGCTTACTTCCACTAGGGTACTGCACACTTTCTATGACGTCCTGCTCACTCCCACTGGGGTCCTGAACCTTTCTATGACGTCCTGCTCACTCCCACTGGGGTAATGCACACTTTCTATGACGTCCTGCTCACTCCCACTGGGGTACTGCACATTTTCTATGACGTCGTGCTTACTCCCACTGGGGTACTGCACACTTTCTATGACGTCCTGCTCACTCCCACTGGGGTCCTGCACCTTTCTATGACGTCCTGCTTACTCCCACTAGGGTCCTGCACACTTTCTATGACGTCCTGCTCACTCCCACTGGGGTCCTGCACCTTTCTATGACGTCCTGCTTACTCCCACTGGGGTACTGCACACTTTCTATGACGTCCTGCTCACTCCCACTGGGGTCCTGCACCTTTCTATGACGTCCTGCTTACTCCCACTAGGGTCCTGCACCTTTCTATGACGTCCTGCTCACTCCCACTGGGGTCCTGCACCTTTCTATGACGTCCTGCTTACTCCCACTAGGGTCCTGCACCTTTCTATGACGTCCTGCTCACTCCCACTGGGGTCCTGCACCTTTCTATGACGTCCTGCTTACTCCCACTAGGGTCCTGCACACTTTCTATGACGTCCTGCTCACTCCCACTGGGGTACTGCACACTTTCTATGACGTCCTGCTTACTCCCACTAGAATCCTGCACCTTTCTATGACGTCCTGCTTACTCCCACTAGGGTCCTGCACACTTTCTATGACGTCCTGCTCACTCCCACTGGGGTCCTGCACACTTTCTATGACGTCCTGCTCACTCCCACTGGGGTCCTGCACCTTTCTATGACGTCCTGCTCACTCCCACTGGGGTCCTGCACACTTTCTATGACGTCCTGCTCACTCCCACTGGGGTCCTGCACACTTTCTATGACGTCCTGCTCACTCCCACTAGGGTCCTGCACACTTTCTATGACGTCCTGCTCACTCCCACTGGGGTCCTGCACACTTTCTATGACGTCCTGCTCACTCCCACTGGGGTCCTGCACACTTTCTATGACGTCCTGCTCACTCCCACTGGGGTCCTGCACACTTTCTATGACGTCCTGCTTACTCCCACTGGGGTCCTGCACACTTTCTATGACGTCCTGCTCACTCCCACTGGGGTCCTGCACCTTTCTATGACGTCCTGCTTACTCCCACTGGGGTCCTGCACCTTTCTATGACGTCCTGCTCACTCCCACTGGGGTCCGGCACCTTTCTATGGCGTCCTGCTTACTCCCACTAGGGTCCTGCACACTTTCTATGACGTCCTGCTCACTCCCACTGGGGTCCTGCACACTTTCTATGACGTCCTGCTTACTCCCACTAGGGTCCTGCACACTTTCTATGACGTCCTGCTCACTCCCACTGGGGTCCTGCACACTTTCTATGACGTCCTGCTTACTCCCACTAGGGTCCTGCACACTTTCTATGACGTCCTGCTCACTCCCACTGGGGTCCTGCACCTTTCTATGACGTCCTGCTCACTCCCACTGGGGTCCTGCACCTTTCTGTGACGTCCTGCTTACTCCCACTAGGGTCCTGCACCTTTCTATGACGTCCTGCTTACTCCCACTAGGGTCCTGCACACCTTCTATGACGTCCTGCTCACTCCCACTGGGGTACTGCACACTTTCTATGACGTCCTGCTTACTCCCACTGGGGTCCTGCACACTTTCTATGACGTCCTGCTCACTCCCACTAGGGTCCTGCACCTTTCTATGACGTCCTGCTCACTCCCACTGGGGTACTGCACACTTTCTATGACGTCCTGCTTACTCCCACTGGGGGCTCACTCCCACTGGGGTCCTGCACCTTTCTATGACGTCCTGCTTACTCCCACTAGGGTACTGCACACTTTCTATGACGTCCTGCTCACTCCCACTGGGGTACTGCACACTTTCTATGACGTCCTGCTCACTCCCACTGGGGTCCTGCACACTTTCAATGACGTCCTGCTCGCTCCCACTGGGGTCCTGCACCTTTCTATGACGTCCTCCCCACTCCCACTTGGGTCCTGCACACTTTCTATGACGTCCTGCTCGCTCCCACTGGGGTCCTGCACCTTTCTATGACGTCCTGCTTACTCCCACTGGGGTACTGCACACTTTCTATGACGTCCTGCTCACTCCCACTGGGGTCCTGCACCTTTCTATGACGTCCTGCTTACTCCCACTAGGGTCCTGCACACTTTCTATGACGTCCTGCTCACTCCCACTGGGGTACTGCACACTTTCTATGACGTCCTGCTCACTCCCACTGGGGTCCTGCACCTTTCTATGACGTCCTGCTTACTCCCACTGGGGTACTGCACACTTTCCATGACGTCGTGCTTACTCCCACTGGGGTACTGCACACTTTCTATGACGTCCTGCTCACTCCCACTGGGGTCCTGCACCTTTCTATGACGTCCTGCTTACTCCCACTAGGGTCCTGCACCTTTCTATGACGTCCTGCTCACTCCCACTGGGGTCCTGCACCTTTCTATGACGTCCTGCTCACTCCCGCTGGGGTACTGCACACTTTCTATGACGTCCTGCTTACTCCCACTGGGGTACTGCACCTTTCTATGACGTCCTGCTTACTCCCACTAGGGTCCTGCACCTTTCTATGACGTCCTGCTTACTCCCACTAGGGTCCTGCACACCTTCTATGACGTCCTGCTCACTCCCACTGGGGTACTGCACACTTTCTATGACGTCCTGCTTACTCCCACTAGGGTCCTGCACACTTTCTATGACGTCCTGCTCACTCCCACTGGGGTACTGCACACTTTCTATGACGTCGTGCTTACTCCCACTGGGGTACTGCACACTTTCTATGACGTCCTGCTCACTCCCACTGGGGTCCTGCACCTTTCTATGACGTCCTGCTTACTCCCACTGGGGTACTGCACACTTTCTATGACGTCCTGCTCACTCCCACTGGGGTCCTGCACCTTTCTATGACGTCCTGCTTACTCCCACTAGGGTCCTGCACACTTTCTATGACGTCCTGCTCACTCCCACTGGGGTACTGCACACTTTCTATGACGTCCTGCTCACTCCCACTGGGGTCCTGCACACTTTCTATGACGTCCTGCTCACTCCCACTGGGGTCCTGCACCTTTCTATGACGTCCTGCTCACTCCCGCTGGGGTACTGCACACTTTCTATGACGTCCTGCTTACTCCCACTGGGGTACTGCACCTTTCTATGACGTCCTGCTTACTCCCACTAGGGTCCTGCTTCTTTCTATGACGTCCTGCTTACTCCCACTAGGGTCCTGCACACTTTCTATGACGTCCTGCTCACCCCCACTGGGGTCCTGCACCTTTCTATGACGTCCTGCTTACTCCCACTAGAATCCTGCACCTTTCTATGACGTCCTGCTCACTCCCACTGAGGTCCTGCACACTTTCTATGACGTCCTGCTTACTCCCACTAGGGTCCTGCACACTTTCTATGACGTCCTGCTCACTCCCACTGGGGTCCTGCACCTTTCTATGACGTCCTGCTTACTCCCACTAGGGTCCTGCACCTTTCTATGACGTCCTGCTCACTCCCACTGGGGTCCTGCACCTTTCTATGACGTCCTGCTTACTCCCACTAGGGTCCTGCACACCTTCTATGACGTCCTGCTCACTCCCACTGGGGTACTGCACACTTTCTATGACGTCCTGCTTACTCCCACTGGGGTACTGCACACTTTCTATGACGTCCTGCTCACTCCCACTGGGGTCCTGCACCTTTCTATGACGTCCTGCTTACTCCCACTAGGGTCCTGCACACTTTCTATGACGTCCTGCTCACTCCCACTGGGGTCCTGCACCTTTCTATGACGTCCTGCTTACTCCCACTAGGGTCCTGCACACTTTCTATGACGTCCTGCTCACTCCCACTGGGGTACTGCACACTTTCTATGACGTCCTGCTCACTCCCACTGGGGTCCTGCACACTTTCTATGACGTCCTGCTCACTCCCACTGGGGTCCTGCACCTTTCTATGACGTCCTGCTTACTCCCACTAGGGTCCTGCACCTTTCTATGACGTCCTGCTCACTCCCACTGGGGTCCAGCACACTTTCTATGACGTCCTGCTCACTCCCACTGGGGTCCTGCACACTTTCTATGACGTCCTGCTCACTCCCACTGGGGTCCTGCACCTTTCTATGACGTCCTGCTTACTCCCACTGGGGTCCTGCACCTTTCTATGACGTCCTGCTCACTCCCACTGGGGTCCTGCACCTTTCTATGACGTCCTGCTTACTCCCACTGGGGTACTGCACACTTTCTATGACGTCCTGCTCACTCCCACTGGGGTCCTGCACACCTTCTATGACGTCCTGCTCACTCCCACTGGGGTACTGCACACTTTCTATGACGTCCTGCTCACTCCCACTGGGGTCCTGCACCTTTCTATGACGTCCTGCTTACTCCCACTAGGGTCCTGCACCTTTCTATGACGTCCTGCTCACTCCCACTGGGGTCCTGCACACTTTCTATGACGTCCTGCTTACTCCCACTAGGGTCCTGCACCTTTCTATGACGTCCTGCTCACTCCCACTGGGGTCCTGCACACTTTCTATGACGTCCTGCTTACTCCCACTAGGGTCCTGCACACTTTCTATGACGTCCTGCTCACTCCCACTGGGGTCCTGCACCTTTCTATGACGTCCTGCTTACTCCCACTAGGGTCCTGCACCTTTCTATGACGTCCTGCTCACTCCCACTGGGGTCCTGCACACTTTCTATGACGTCCTGCTTACTCCCACTAGGGTCCTGCACACTTTCTATGACGTCCTGCTCACTCCCACTGGGGTACTGCACACTTTCTATGACGTCGTGCTTACTCCCACTGGGGTACTGCACACTTTCTATGACGTCCTGCTCACTCCCACTGGGGTCCTGCACCTTTCTATGACGTCCTGCTTACTCCCACTAGGGTCCTGCACCTTTCTATGACGTCCTGCTCACTCCCACTGGGGTCCTGCACCTTTCTATGACGTCCTGCTTACTCCCACTAGGGTCCTGCACCTTTCTATGACGTCCTGCTCACTCCCACTGGGGTCCTGCACACTTTCTATGACGTCCTGCTTACTCCCACTAGGGTCCTGCACACTTTCTATGACGTCCTGCTCACTCCCACTGGGGTCCTGCACCTTTCTATGACGTCCTGCTTACTCCCACTAGGGTCCTGCACCTTTCTATGACGTCCTGCTCACTCCCACTGGGGTACTGCACACTTTCTATGACGTCCTGCTTACTCCCACTGGGGGCTCACTCCCACTGGGGTCCTGCACCTTTCTATGACGTCCTGCTTACTCCCACTAGGGTACTGCACACTTTCTATGACGTCCTGCTCACTCCCACTGGGGTACTGCACACTTTCTATGACGTCCTGCTCACTCCCACTGGGGTCCTGCACCTTTCTATGACGTCCTGCTCACTCCCACTGGGGTCCTGCACACTTTCTATGACGTCCTGCTTACTCCCACTGGGGTACTGCACACTTTCTATGACGTCCTGCTCACTCCCACTGGGGTCCTGCACACTTTCTATGACGTCCTGCTCACTCCCACTGGGGTCCTGCACACTTTCTATGACGTCCTGCTCACTCCCACTGGGGTACTGCACACTTTCTATGACGTCCTGCTCACTCCCACTGGGGTCCTGCACACTTTCAATGACGTCCTGCTCGCTCCCACTGGGGTCCTGCACCTTTCTATGACGTCCTGCTTACTCCCACTAGGGTCCTGCACACCTTCTATGACGTCCTGCTCACTCCCACTGGGGTACTGCACACTTTCTATGACGTCCTGCTTACTCCCACTGGGGGCTCACTCCCACTGGGGTCCTGCACCTTTCTATGACGTCCTGCTTACTCCCACTAGGGTCCTGCACCTTTCTATGACGTCCTGCTCACTCCCACTGGGGTCCTGCACACTTTCTATGACGTCCTGCTCACTCCCACTGGGGTCCGGCACCTTTCTATGACGTCCTGCTTACTCCCACTAGGGTCCTGCACCTTTCTATGACGTCCTGCTTACTCCCACTAGGGTCCTGCACACTTTCTATGACGTCCTGCTCACTCCCACTGGGGTCCTGCACCTTTCTATGACGTCCTGCTTACTCCCACTGGGGTACTGCACACTTTCTATGACGTCCTGCTCACTCCCACTGGGGTCCTGCACCTTTCTATGACGTCCTGCTTACTCCCACTAGGGTCCTGCACCTTTCTATGACGTCCTGCTCACTCCCACTGGGGTCCTGCACACTTTCTATGACGTCCTGCTTACTCCCATTAGGGTACTGCACACTTTCTATGACGTCTCCCTGCTCTCTCCCTCTTGGTTCCTGCACCTTTCTATGACGTCCTGCTTACTCCCACTGGGGTACTGCACACTTTCTATGACGTCCTGCTCACTCCCACTGGGGTCCTGCACCTTTCTATGACGTCCTGCTTACTCCCACTAGGGTCCTGCACACTTCCTATGACGTCCTGCTCACTCCCACTGGGGTCCTGCACACTTTCTATGACGTCCTGCTTACTCCCAGTAGGGTCCTGCACACTTTCTATGACGTCCTGCTCACTCCCACTGGGGTCCTGCACCTTTCTATGACGTCCTGCTCACTCCCACTGGGGTACTGCACACTTTCTATGACGTCCTGCTCACTCCCACTGGGGTCCTGCACACTTTCTATGACGTCCTGCCTACTCCCACTAGCGTCCTGCACACTTTCTATGACGTCCTGCTCACTCCCCACTGGGGTCCTGCACACTTTCTATGACGTCCTGCTCACTCCCACTGGGGTCCTGCACACTTTCTATGACGTCCTGCTCACTCCCACTGGGGTCCTGCACCTTTCTATGACGTCCTGCTTACTCCCACTGGGGTACTGCACACTTTCTATGACGTCCTGCTCACTCCCACTGGGGTCCTGCACACTTTCTATGAGGTCCTGCTTACTGCCACTAGGGTGCTGCACGCTTTCTATGACGTCCTGCTCACTCCCACTGGGGTTCTGCACCTTTCTATGACGTCCTGCTTACTCCCACTAGGGTCCTGCATTTTTCTATGACGTCCTGCTCACTCCCGCTGGGGTACTGCACACTTTCTATGACGTCCTGCTTACTCCCACTAGGGTCCTGCACCTTTCTATGACGTCCTGCTTACTCCCACTAGGGTCCTGCACACCTTCTATGACGTCCTGCTCACTCCCACTGGGGTCCTGCACCTTTCTATGACGTCCTGCTCACTCCCACTGGGGTACTGCACACTTTCTATGACGTCCTGCTTACTCCCACTGGGGTCCTGCACACTTTCTATGACGTCCTGCTCACTCCCACTGGGGTACTGCACACTTTCTATGACGTCCTGCTCACTCCCACTGGGGTCCTGCACACTTTCTATGACGTCCTGCTCACTCCCACTGGGGTCCTGCACCTTTCTATGACGTCCTGCTTACTCCCACTGGGGTACTGCACACTTTCTATGACGTCCTGCTCACTCCCACTGGGGTCCTGCACCTTTCTATGACGTCCTGCTTACTCCCACTAGGGTCCTGCACCTTTCTATGACGTCCTGCTCACTCCCACTGGGGTCCTGCACCTTTCTATGACGTCCTGCTTACTCCCACTGGGGTACTGCACACTTTCTATGACGTCCTGCTCACTCCCACTGGGGTCCTGCACCTTTCTATGACGTCCTGCTTACTCCCACTAGGGTCCTGCACACTTCCTATGACGTCCTGCTCACTCCCACTGGGGTACTGCACACTTTCTATGCCGTCCTCCTTACTCCCCCTGGGGTCCTGCACCCTTTCTATGCCGTCCTGCTCACTCCCACTGGGGTCCTGCACCTTTCTATGACGTCCTGCTTACTCCCACTAGGGTCCTGCACACTTTCTATGACGTCCTGCTCACTCCCACTGGGGTACTGCACACTTTCTATGACGTCCTGCTCACCCCCACTGGGGCCCTGCACACCTTCTATGACGTCCTGCTCACTCCCACTGGGGTACAGCACACTTTCTATGACGTCCTGCTTACTCCCACTGAGGTACTGCACATCTTCTATGACGTCCTGCTTACTCCCACTGGGGTCCTGCACACTTTCTATGACGTCCTGCTCACTCCCACTGGGGTCCTGCACCCTTTCCATGACGTCCTGCTTACTCCCACTGGGGTCCTGCACACTTTCTATGACGTCCTGCTCACTCCCAGTGGGGTCCTGCACACTTTCTATGACGTCCTGCTTACTCCCACTGGGGTCCTGCACACTTTCTATGACGTCCTGCTCACTCCCACTGGGGTCCTGCACACTTTCTATGACGTCCTGCTTACTCCCACTGGGGTCCTGCACACTTTCTATGACGTCCTGCTCACTCCCACTGGGGTCCTGCACACTTTCTATGACGTCCTGCTCACTCCCACTGGGGTCCTGCACACTTTCTATGACGTCCTGCTCACTCCCACTGGGGTCCTGCACACTTTCTATGACGTCCTGCTCACTCCCACTGGGGTCCTGCACACTTTCTATGACGTCCTGCTCACTCCCACTGGGGTACTGCACACTTTCTATGACGTCCTGCTCACTCCCACTGGGGTCCTGCACACTTTCAATGACGTCCTGCTCACTCCCACTGGGGTCCTGCACCTTTCTATGACGTCCTGCTTACTCCCACTGGGGTACTGCACACTTTCTATGACGTCCTGCTCACTCCCACTGGGGTACTGCACACTTTCTATGACGTCCTGCTTACTCCCACTGGGGGCTCACTCCCACTGGGGTCCTGCACCTTTCTATGACGTCCTGCTTACTCCCACTGGGGTCCTGCACACTTTCTATGACGTCCTGCTCACTCCCACTGGGGTCCTGCACACTTTCTATGACGTCCTGCCTACTCCCACTGGGGTCCTGCACCTTTCTATGACGTCCTGCTCACTCCCACTGAGGTCCTGCACACTTTCTATGACGTCCTGCTCACTCCCACTGAGGGTCCTGCACCTTTCTATGACGTCCTGCTTACTACCACTAGGGTCCTGCACCCTTTCTATGACGTCCTGCTCACTCCCACTGGGGTACTGCACACTTTCTATGACGTCCTGCTCACTCCCACTGGGGTCCTGCACACTTTCTATGACGTCCTGCTCACTCCCACTGGGGTCCTGCCTTTCTATGACGTCCTGCTTACTCCCACTAGGGTCCTGCACCTTTCTATGACGTGCTGCTCACTCCCACTGGGGTCCTGCACACTTTCTATGACGTGCTGCTTACTCCCATTAGGGTACTGCACACTTTCTATGACGTCCTGCTTACTCCCACTGGGGTCCTGCACACTTTCTATGACGTCCTGCTCACTCCCACTGGGGTCCTGCACACTTTCTATGACGTCCTGCGCACTCCCACTGGGGTCCTGCACACTTTCTATGACGTCCTGCGTACTCCCACTGGGGTCCTGCACACTTTCTATGACGTCCTGCTCACTCCCACTGGGGTCCTGCACCTTTCTATGACGTCCTGCTTACTCCCACTGGGGTACTGCACACTTTCTATGACGTCCTGCTCACTCCCACTGGGGTCCTGCACCTTTCTATGACGTCCTGCTTACTCCCACTAGGGTCCTGCACACTTTCTATGACGTCCTGCTCACTCCCACTGGGGTACTGCACACTTTCTATGACGTCCTGCTCACTCCCACTGGGGTCCTGCACACTTTCTATGACGTCCTGCTCACTCCCGCTGGGGTACTGCACACTTTCTATGACGTCCTGCTTACTCCCACTGGGGTACTGCACACTTTCTATGACGTCCTGCTCACTCCCACTGGGATCCTGCACACTTTCCATGACGTCCTGCTTACTCCCACTAGGTCCTTGCCCCTTTCTATGACGTCCTCCTCTCTCCCACTAGGGTCCTGCACACTTTCTATGACGTCCTGCTCACTCCCACTGGGGTCCTGCACCTTTCTATGACGTCCTGCTCACTCCCACTGGGGTCCTGCACCTTTCTGTGACGTCCTGCTCACTCCCACAAGGGTCCTGCACCTTTCTATGACGTCCTGCTTACTCCCACAAGGGTCCTGCACCTTTCTATGACGTCCTGCTTACTCCCACTAGGGTCCTGCACACCTCCTATGACGTCCTGCTCACTCCCACTGGGGTACTGCACACTTTCTATGACGTCCTGCTTACTCCCACTGGGGTCCTGCACACTTTCTATGACGTCCTGCTCACTCCCACTTGGGTCATGCACCTTTCTATGACGTCCTGCTTACTCCCACTGGGGTCCTGCACACTTTCTATGACGTCCTGCTCACTCCCACTGGGGTCCTGCACACTTTCTATGACGTCCTGCTTACTCCCGCTGGGGTCCTGCAGCCTTTCTATGACGCCCTGCTCTCTCCCACTGGGGTCCTGCACCTTTCTATGACGTCCTGCTTACTCCCACTGGGGTACTGCACACTTTCTATGACGTCCTGCTCACTCCCACTGGGGTCCTGCACCTTTCTATGACGTCCTGCTTACTCCCACTAGGGTCCTGCACACTTTCTATGACGTCCTGCTCACTCCCACTGGGGTACTGCACACTTTCTATGACGTCCTGCTCACTCCCACTGGGGTCCTGCACCTTTCTATGACGTCCTGCTCACTCCCACTGGGGTCCTGCACACTTTCTATGACGTCCTGCTCACTCCCACTGGGGTCCTGCACACTTTCTATGACGTCCTGCTCACTCCCACTGGGAGTCCTGCACCTTTCTATGACGTCCTGCTTACTCCCACTAGGGTCCTGCACACCTTCTATGACGTCCTGCTCACTCCCACTGGGGTACTGCACACTTTCTATGACGTCCTGCTTACTCCCACTAGAATCCTGCACCTTTCTATGACGTCCTGCTCACTCCCACTGGGGTCCTGCACACTTTCTATGACGTCCTGCTCACTCCCACTGGGGTCCTGCACCTTTCTATGACGTCCTGCTCACTCCCGCTGGGGTACTGCACACTTTCTATGACGTCCTGCTTACTCCCACTGGGGTACTGCACACTTTCTATGACGTCCTTCTCACTCCCACTGGGGTCCTGCATCTTTCTATGACGTCCTGCTTACTCCCACTAGGGTCCTGCACCTTTCTATGACGTCCTGCTTACTCCCACTAGGGTCCTGCACACTTTCTATGACGTCCTGCTCACCCCCACTGGGGTCCTGCACCTTTCTATGACGTCCTGCTTACTCCCACTGGGGTACTGCACACTTTCTATGAAGTCCTGCTCACTCCCACTGGGGTCCTGCACCTTTCTATGACGTCCTGCCTACTCCCACTAGGGTCCTGCACACTTTCTATGACGTCCTGCTCACTCCCACTAGGGTCCTGCACCTTTCTATGACGTCCTGCTCACTCCCACTGGGGTACTGCACACTTTCTATGACGTCCTGCTCACTCCCACTGGGGTCCTGCACACTTTCTATGACGTCCTGCTCACTCCCACTGGGGTACTGCACACTTTCTATGACGTCCTGCTTACTCCCACTGGGGTCCTGCACACTTTCTATGACGTCCTGCTCACTCCCACTGGGGTCCTGCACCTTTCTATGACGTCCTGCTTACTCCCACTAGGGTCCTGCACCTTTCTATGACGTCCTGCTCACTCCCACTGGGGTCCTGCACCTTTCTATGACGTCCTGCTCACTCCCACTGGGGTCCTGCACCTTTCTATGACGTCCTGCTTACTCCCACTAGGGTCCTGCACACTTTCTATGACGTCCTGCTCACTCCCACTGGGGTACTGCACACTTTCTATGACGTCCTGCTCACTCCCACTGGGGTCCTGCACACTTTCTATGACGTCCTGCTCACTCCCACTGGGGTCCTGCACCTTTCTATGACGTCCTGCTCACTCCCACTAGGTCCTGCACTTTCTATGACGTCCTGCTCACTCCCACTGGGGTCCTGCACACTTTCTATGACGTCCTGCTCACTCCCACTGGGGTCCTGCACCTTTCTATGACGTCCTGCTCACTCCCGCTGGGGTACTGCACACTTTCTATGACGTCCTGCTTACTCCCACTGGGGTACTGCACACTTTCTATGACGTCCTTCTCACTCCCACTGGGGTCCTGCATCTTTCTATGACGTCCTGCTTACTCCCACTAGGGTCCTGCACCTTTCTATGACGTCCTGCTCACTCCCACTGGGGTCCTGCACACTTTCTATGACGTCCTGCTTACTCCCACTAGGGTCCTGCACACTTTCTATGACGTCCTGCTCACTCCCACTGGGGTACTGCACACTTTCTATGACGTCGTGCTTACTCCCACTGGGGTACTGCTCACTTTCTATGACGTCCTGCTCACTCCCACTGGGGTCCTGCACCTTTCTATGACGTCCTGCTCACTCCCACTGGGGTCCTGCACCTTTCTATGACGTCCTGCTCACTCCCGCTGGGGTACTGCACACTTTCTATGACGTCCTGCTTACTCCCACTGGGGTACTGCACACTTTCTATGACGTCCTTCTCACTCCCACTGGGGTCCTGCATCTTTCTATGACGTCCTGCTTACTCCCACTAGGGTCCTGCACCTTTCTATGACGTCCTGCTCACTCCCACTGGGGTCCTGCACCTTTCTATGACGTCCTGCTTACTCCCACTAGGGTCCTGCACCTTTCTATGACGTCCTGCTCCACTCCCACTGGGGTCCTGCACACTTTCTATGACGTCCTGCTTACTCCCACTAGGGTCCTGCACACTTTCTATGACGTCCTGCTCACCCCCACTGGGGTCCTGCACCTTTCTATGACGTCCTGCTTACTCCCACTGGGGTACTGCACACTTTCTATGACGTCCTGCTCACTCCCACTGGGGTCCTGCACCTTTCTATGACGTCCTGCTTACTCCCACTAGGGTCCTGCACACTTTCTATGACGTCCTGCTCACTCCCACTGGGGTACTGCACACTTTCTATGACGTCCTGCTCACTCCCACTGGGGTCCTGCACACTTTCTATGACGTCCTGCTCACTCCCACTGGGGTCCTGCACCTTTCTATGACGTCCTGCTCACTCCCACTGGGGTCCTGCACCTTTCTATGACGTCCTGCTTACTCCCACTAGGGTCCTGCACCTTTCTATGACGTCCTGCTCACTCCCACTGGGGTCCTGCACCTTTCTATGACGTCCTGCTTACTCCCACTAGGGTCCTGCACTTTTCTATGACGTCCTGCTCACTCCCACTGGGGTCCTGCACCTTTCTGTGACGTCCTGCTTACTCCCACTAGGGTCCTGCACCTTTCTATGACGTCCTGCTTACTCCCACTAGGGTCCTGCACACCTTCTATGACGTCCTGCTCACTCCCACTGGGGTACTGCACACTTTCTATGACGTCCTGCTTACTCCCACTGGGGGCTCACTCCCACTGGGGTCCTGCACCTTTCTATGACGTCCTGCTCACTCCCACTGGGGTCCTGCACCTTTCTATGACGTCCTGCTTACTCCCACTAGGGTCCTGCACCTTTCTATGACGTCCTGCTTACTCCCACTAGGGTCCTGCACACTTTCTATGACGTCCTGCTCACTCCCACTGGGGTCCTGCACCTTTCTATGACGTCCTGCTTACTCCCACTGGGGTACTGCACACTTTCTATGACGTCCTGCTCACTCCCACTGGGGTCCTGCACCTTTCTATGACGTCCTGCTTACTCCCACTAGGGTCCTGCACACTTTCTATGACGTCCTGCTCACTCCCACTGGGGTACTGCACACTTTCTATGACGTCCTGCTCACTCCCACTGGGGTCCTGCACACTTTCAATGACGTCCTGCTCGCTCCCACTGGGGTCCTGCACCTTTCTATGACGTCCTGCTCACTCCCACTGGGGTCCTACACCTTTCTATGACGTCCTGCCTCACTCCCACTGGGGTCCTGCACCTTTCTATGACGTCCTGCTCACTCCCACTGGGGTCCTGCACCTTTCTATGACGTCCTGCTTACTCCCACTGGGTCCTGCACACTTTCTCTGACGTCCTGCCTACTCCCACTAGGGTCCTGCCCCTTTCTATGACGTCCTGCTCACTCCCACTGGGGTCCTGCACACTTTCTATGACGTCCTGCTTACTCCCACTAGGGTCCTGCACACTTTCTATGACGTCCTGCTCACTCCCACTGGGGTCCTGCACACTTTCAATGACGTCCTGCTCACTCCCACTAGGGTCCTGCACCTTTCTATGACGTCCTGCTTACTCCCACTAGGGTCCTGCACACTTTCTATGACGTCCTGCTCACTCCCACTGGGGTCCCGCACACTTTCTATGACGTCCTGCTTACTCCCACTAGGGTCCTGCACCTTTCTATGACGTCCTGCTCACTCCCACTGGGGTCCTGCACCTTTC
>JAPDOI010001747.1:0-146361 GCA_029168955.1 Aplectana chamaeleonis
CAATTGAGCAACATCAAGAAAAAGCGACATATAGAAGTGAAACAACTATGACACTGAAGTGAGAGATGGCGGATGGGGATTTATGGCGTGGCAGTGGATCAATAAATGAACTCCAATCCACTCATCATGGTGATTGACCAGTTTCACCGTGTACAATTGGCTGGTGAGGCGGGCGGATCATAAACCGGCAAGTTGCGAGGCGAGATCACGTTGCATCTCATAGCTCAGCGGGCGGATCTGGCTGGCTATCGAAAGCGCCTTGCTGGGCGGATCGCTGGCAGGTTGCGGGCGGATCGCCACTTTGTAAAGCTTGCCGGCGATCCGCCGCGCCAGAGTGTTCAAGTTTCCCAGGCGCCGCTATCCGCCCGCCAAAACGCAAAGCGTTCCGCCCGCAAAGGCTTTGATACGCCAGCGATCCGATTCGCCGAGGCCACAGATGAGCGGCGATCCGCCCGCTACTTGCCGGCGTACCGCCCGGAAGGCGCTTTGATTGCCAGCGGTCAGTCCGGCACCTGGTTGTCTGAGTGGTAGGGGTCAGGGCCTGTGGAGGGTGAATGAAGGGGGTCAGGCCTGCGGTGGTCGCTTACTATCTCGCTGTGTTGTTATATTTGGAGAAATTGAGATTCCTCCTACTTGGCAAGTGCAATTATACAGGAGGGGTCCACAACACAATCAAATGGAAATCACAGAATTCATGTGCTGAGGAATTGTACTGTGCTGCTTTAAGCCTACATGAAGTTGTGATATTACATTCTGCATGACACCAAGTTCAGGGGGCAAACTCAGGATTCAGTTGAAGAATGAATGATACCGCTTCTAGAAATCGAAGAAGACTCTGTTTCATTCCAAGTGAACTCATTTTTTCGGTTATCACAGCGCGGAGCGGTGGCTTTTTCGTCGAAACCTCCTTATTACTAGTTATATTTCACCGAAGCCCACCGCTCCGCTGCTGGGGATAATCGAAATCAACAGATCACTAGGGATGTACCAGAGCTTAACTATTTCCATGGAATCTCCACCAAAACAATGACTGATAACGCTATCAGACAGATGAAATCAGCGCAAATTGTGGTGAGCGCGAAGCGCTCACCAGATTTGGCTTTGATTCGCCATCGCGCAACCCCCTGATCTCAGTATCAGGGTCCAGAGTGAACGTAGGAAGTCCGTTCTTTTTGCATTTAATATACTTTAGAAAGTTGAATAACTGTTAAAAAAATGGTCTGGAATGGTTACCTGAGATTCGAGAAAAATTGTCAAAACCACGTGATTTTGGTCAGTTAAAGGGTTCATCTCTTTTTTTCAGTTGGCGTACATGATCTTGTTGGAACACTTATCTGATTGAGCTAGAAAGCTGATTTCTTGGCCAGAAAGTTTGTTATGATTGTCGTTAGCTCCTGACAAATATTTGAAGGAATGGTAGCTCAATTCTTTGCGGGACCTCAAAATTGAGGGTCAAGTGAGATCAAAACACGTAAAACATATTATTATAAACCATCCGACGTTTACTCATTCGTAAAAATGATTCAATGAAATAAACACCGTCACTGATAGGCATTTGTTTAGGATGGAACGCTTCAGTCAATACGGCGGGATCTTGGATGTATTTTTTAGAAACGCCGCACGGTGTGAATCAGAAGAAATCTGAACATGAACGCCTTGTGACCCAGTAGTGCTCAGAAAAATGAACCCCAGTTAGCGTAATATAAAGGCTCAGAAAAATGAAACAAGTTACGCTTGTAATATAAAAGGCTGAAACAAGTTACTTGTAACATATCTGAGCTGATGTGTTACTTGCAACGTATTCAGGTCATTTTGCTATGTAACATATCGGCGGGATACTGGTGTGCGGTGTACCCAGTATGTTGCAGATGTGTCCTTAAATGACCTGTAGATAAGTGTGTGGGCTCCGCCAGTAACCCAAATAACAGTGCTTCGGTAACTAACTCGATATGTTACAAGTAACTTTGTTTTCGATTTCCTCAAATATGTACGACGCCGATATGTTAGAAGTAACCATTCTAAATGGGACCCAAATAACAAAGTCAGGAAGTAACTAAATCTGGCTGAGGAGATATTTCCAAGGGGGATGTACGACGCAATTGCGGGGCCGGGCTTGCGATCGTCGTTGCTGCTGGTTCAATTACACCAAGCTTGAGAGTGCGTACTTGACCCCACACCAGCAGGGGAGACCCAGAACAGACATCTTTGCGTAGATGTCTGGGCGCACGCTCTGGGAAGTCGCGTGATAAATCTGCGTCTAACATAAGTGTAACTTACATGCAATATAACTTCAAGTTACATGTAATATAAACGTAGTGTACATGTAATATTGTCGCCAATGTAAGTTCACTTGGAGACATTCAAGTAAGTTACATTTATATTACATGAAAACATAACTTGTTTTTGATTTTTCTGAGGGGTGCGTAGGACGCTGTAGAAAGTGTGCGGGGACCCCAGTAGAATCAGTGCAAGTGCAGGACGCCGTAGAAAGTGTGGGACCCAAATAAACAGTGACGTAGGACTGCCGTAGAAAATGTGTGGGACCCAAATAACAGGTGCGTAGGACGCCGTAGAAAAATGTGTGTGGGACCCAAATAACAAAGATACGTCTGGACGCCGTAGAAAGTGCGTGATGGGACCCAAATGAGAGTGCGTAGGACGCCGTAGAAAACGTGTGGGGACCCAAATAACAGAGTGAGCTATGTCGGACGCCGTAGAAAGTGTGTGGGACCCAAATGAGAGAGCGTCGGATATCGCCGTAGAAAGTGTGCGGGACCCAAATCGAGAGTCGCGTAGGATGCCGTCGAAAATGTGTGGGACCCAAATGAGAGTGCGGCGCTAGGACGCCGTAGAAAATGTGTGGGACCCAAATAACAGTGCGTCGGGCGCCGGTAAGGAAAAGTGTGTGGGACCCAAATGAAGGAGTTGATGTCAGCCGGACGCCGTAAAAAAAAAAAAAAAAAGAAAGTGTGTGGGACCCAAATAGAGAGTGCGTCGCGACGCCGTAGAAAACGTGTGGGACCCAAATAAGAGTGCGTTGGACGCCGTAGAAAGTGTGGGACCCAAATGAGAGTGCCTCGGACGCCGTAGAAAGTGTGTGGGACCGAAATGAGAGCTTATGTCGGACGCCGTAGAAAGTGTGCGGGACCCAAATGAGAGTGCGTAGGACGCCGTAGAAAAATGTGTGGGACCCAAATGAGAGTGCGTGAGACGCCGTAGAGAAAAATGTTATTGGGACCCAAATAACAGTGCGTCGGGCGCCGTAGAAAGTGTGTGGGACCCAAATGAGAGTGCGTCGGACGCCGTAAAAAGTGTGTGGGACCCAAATGAGAGTGCGTCGGACGCCGTAGAAAACGTGTGGGACCCAAATAAGAGTGCGTCCGGACGCCGTAGAAAGTGTGTAAGGACTCCAAATGAGAGTGCGTCGGACGCCGTAGAAAGTGTGTGGGACCCAAATGAGAGTGCGCGTCGAGACGCCGTAGAAAGTGTGTTGGACCCACAAATGAGAGTGCGTAGGACGCCGTAGAAAATGTGGTGGGACACGTAAATGAGAGTACGTAGGACGCCGTAGAAAACGTGTGTGGACCCAAATAACAAAGCGTCAAAAAGTGGCGCCGTAAAAGAATATGTTAATGGGACTTCGCCAAATGAGGATCAACGATGGCGTCGGACGCGCCGTGAAAAAGTGTGTCGTTGGATTTAAATGAGAGTGCGTCGGACATAAAGCAGAAATTAATGTGGGACCCAAATGAGAGTGCGTCGGACGCCGTGGAAAACGTGTGGGACCCAAATAACAGTGCGTCGGACGCCGTGGAAAGTGTGCGGGACCCAAATGGGTGTGAGAAGTACGCCGTAGAAAGTGTACGCGACCCAAATGAAGAAAGTACGTTGGACGCCATAAAAACTGTGAGGTGACCAAGTGGAAGTGAGCAAGACGCCGTAGAAAGTTTGCAGGGACTCCAAATACAAGCACGCCCATGCCGATAATTTTTTCCGCAGGGCTACCGTAATCATTCTTGAACAAAACATGATAACGAACGATAACACACGCTCACTGTTCGAACATGCGGGATAGTAGAAGGGGAGAGGAGCGGTATGCAGTCATTCACACACCGCTCTCTTCGAGAAGCCACTGGGAAGTGGCTGAGGAGGTCAGTGAAATTGTGCAAAGATGATGGTTGGCTATAACGATGGTGCTCCATATCCAGGCTGACACTTGGAAAACTTCCGAAGGAGGGTTACGGTAGCCCTGCCAGGAAAAAATGATCGGCATGGAAAAGGGCGTGCTTGTGACCTAAATGGGTGTGCGCAGAGCGCGCCGTAGAACGTGTCACCAGGACATCAGTGCGAGCGTGCAGGACGTCATAGAAGGGGGAGGGCAGGGCATCAGTGGGTTTGCTTTGAATTAACACCTCACCAGGCATAAACCATGTTAGAAAGCGAAACCTTCAGGGAAAAATAAATGAAATTCCTGAAAGTTTAGGTTCCTGGCAAAAGTAAAGATTTGAGATGGTTAGCCGTTTCGAAATTTTAGAAATATACTCAGTTCAAAAGGGAAGGTGAAAAGGTCGAAGCAAAGTTTTGAAATATTCCTGAGAACGATTTGGCGTAGAATAATTTGATTTTTAGGAAATGTAATGAAATAGTTGAAAGTATGATTTGGCAGTCGAGTTTGAAACCAACTATTTACAAGAGTTGCGTGCGAAACGAGAGATCACATTGTATGAGCTTATCCGTAGAACATATCAAAGCACAATCACGCGTGATAAGGCAAGCAGTAAAAGCTCGTTTGTGAGCTGGAATGCCGCGATCTTCACGTATTAAGTGAAGTAAAATCAAGTGTTTGTTTCATATCACGCGGCGTAATTTTGCTTTGATATGTTCTACCGGATAAGCTCATACAATGCGATCTCTCGTTTCGCACAACTCTTGTAAATAGTTGGTTCAAACTCGACTGCCAAATCATACTTTCAACTATTTCATTACATTTCCTAAAAATCAAATTATTCTACGCCAAATCATTCTCAGGAATATTTCAAAACTTTTTCCATTTTTCTTCACCTTCCCCTTTTAACTGAGTATATTTCTAAAATTTCGAAAAAACGGCCATGCCAAATCTTTACTTTTGCCAGGAACCTAAACTTTCAGGAATTTTTATTTTCATTAAAGGCTGTGGTCACGATGAAAAACGTCATAGAAAAAACTACAAAAATCAGCTTAGATCAAAAACAGCTGAAAAACTATGAAGGTAGCGCGGTGAAAAAACGGGCGCAGAATTAGAGTTTTTAGGGCCTAAAGAAGCTGTTTCATGTGCACAACGTGCACAGCGATGACGAAAAAGATCGCCGTCTCAGTGCCGAGCAGTCAAAATCATCCCGATATTCAGAGGACGAAATAAATGCAAATTTAGTAACGAATAAAAACAGTTGAACAATGAAAGCATCACTTCAGTCAATGTGTTTTTGACTAGATGTGTACATAAATCCAAAGCTTCATTGATTGAAATTCAATTTCAAGCCAGCTGGTGTTCTTGATATAAGAGGTCATCGATGCCGATGATGTGGAGTGGGCTCGTCCACCATCATAAGGCAAAAAAAGTGCAGGCTTCAAATTTGGCCCAAAACAGTGGTTTTTTCGCGATTTTTTCTTATAGGTCCTACTACTCGAGACCCAAAAAAGGGTTTAGAGAAAAAAAGACGACAAGCATATTCGATCGCGACCACTGCCTTTAATAAATCATTCCATTTTCTCGAGTGCCCCCCCCCCGAACTAGACAAGTTTATAATTTTCAACCGGCGCAAAATCCTCACGGAAGTGTAATGGCTTTCCTTCCAAGAGTTTTCCATGTTTACTGCCTGATACCGTGACATTTTGAAAACCGGTCGTGCTGTTTTCCCACATTATAGTCCGTGTAGAGCCTCAACTACTGGCCCCTGAAGGAGGACGGAGCGCGAATGAAGACACACCGCTCTCCACCTCTTTTATACCCAACCCTTTATCAATTGGGTATCATCGATTTTGTTTACCGTGAAAATTTTGTGCTGGTGGCAATTTATAATCGTCTCCGAACTAGTGTCTATCCTGATATACATATAGCATTTTGGTCACACAAAACACTCAAATTGCAGAGGAACTCGGTCAAAAATCATGACGGATTCAACTCTCTTTTTGCTCCGATCTCTGTTTGCTTTGTGTAAAACACAAGCGTCGGAAATTTGGGCGTCCGAAATAATTCATCGCTTCAAACTTCTTAGGTTAATCAAATCTTTTGACCTTTATATCGTCAAAAATTCTCTAAAAATAAGAAGCTCTCGGCTCTATCCTAGACGGGGGGGGCACCCAAGATTTACTCATAGAAATGAACAAAAAACCTGATGAAAAATGCTTGATTAAGAGCGTTGTTGCTATTAAAATTCTATAGAAATACACCGATTGGTAGCGTTACCGATCGATGGATGACTTCATTTCTGACTTCAATCCCGAGTGCCCCCGTCTAGGATAGTGCCAAGCTCTCAACACACAAGTTTCTGCTCCTCGTGCTAGATGATCGACAGGGAAAGCGCCTTTTCAGACCACAGAGCAGCTTTCACTGTATTATAAGTACGTAACATTGAGGACTCAAGTTTAGTCAACTATCTCCACAAAGGCAGTGTTCACGATAAAAAATGTGTTTCAGTTTCCACTAGGACCGGGTAGTGGAGGGGCACACTGTAAAGTTAACGTCGAAAGAACGCAGGAAAACGAGCCAAGAAAAGCTCCGAAAGAGCCCGAAGTTGCCACTTCGAGCGCAAGGCAAACCCAAAAAGCGCAACACACGCCCACCGACATGAACAAATGAATGCCCGAGATCGTCAGATGAGCGACGGTTTCCAATCATCAGCCCCGTTCTTCCCATTATTCTCAACGTCTCTCTTTACTCAGGTCAGCTCGCATACATCGGCTGCAAAAGACGGAATTTAAAAGTCTCGGACAACTCGTCCACCATGTTTCCTTAGCTCAATTTTCGAGGGACCATAACTCCGTTCCCAGAAGGTCTTGCACGATTTCAGAGACATTATTGGAATCAGTATGGGGCCGTTTTCAAGATAGGCGGGAAAATAGAAAAACGATTTTGATCGTGAACACTGCCTTTAATCGCTCCAGCCGCGAAGCGGCTGGAGAGGTTTGGTTTTTTCAAATATTGGATTGAGAAGAAAAAGCTGTAGGTGGGTTATTGAGCGAACACTGTCTTCAAAGGCACAGTCCACCCTCGAAGTCGTTTTTGTGTGGGAGTTTGTTTCCACAACGTATTTAGCTATGTATATACGCTGTTTTCTTCTCCAGCGTGTCTTGTTTATACTTTACTCAAACCAGCGTTTGACTGTCTTCGGCTGGAACGCTTACTGGAATTGAATCTTCAGTAACGTTACGTAGAAAACCGACCTGTGGTGGTTTCTTTCTTGTGTCACAACCTATGAGCAAAAAACCGGCGCAAATGAGTAGCAGTAAGTAGATGAACACAGGAAACATTCCTGCAACTGTGTTCTGACCGTGTTCAACTAAAATGAGTCGCATCCTTCTTCTACTTACACAGAGGCGGTAAACACCTCACACACTCTCTCCGGTATACAACGGTTAACGTGCTCCAATACGACGACTCTTTTAGCGCGAATTTGACTTATTTGAAATGTTACGTAGCAGCACTCTAGTCCATAAGTTTGTTTGAGTTTAAAGTGTATATAACTATATGTGTGTTTTTCAAATTTATTGTACTGCGTAGATTGCTCTAACTTCTATATTTGCTACTGCAATTATTGTTTTTCGGATAGGAAGGAAGATATTCGAGATTATTCACTCATGATTCCTGACGAGATGGACGCCTCAACTAATGCTGTGCAGAAGTTCAATTTAAATGGTGATTCGCCATCTTTCAAGTCGAAGGAAGGAAAAATGTTCAAGCCTCATGTGGAGGTTCATCTCAGAAAAGAAGTGTGAGTTAGTATTTTTACCGTAAGATGATTGAAAACACCATTTTAAGTATCTACTGTATCCGACAATAGAATGAAAGACGACGGTGCCCTTTTTGGCCCTGGATCGGAAAACTGTATTTCCAAAGTAATTGTGTAGTTGAACTGGACCTCGAGGTTGATATACAGTTAATTGGCTTTTGCACGTTTCGGCGGAATCGCCTTCTTCAGAGCCTGAAAGGAGCAAATCAGAAATGTGATTACCCGGCCAAATGTCGGCTAAACCTTACTGAGATTCGGCTTAATCCTCGCAGACGCCTCGGTCATCGGGACTCACGCGTCAAATAAAATGCGGGTTGTGTACGCACACACAACGCGCACCTTTACGAGCAAAAGGCTAAAATGCTTCCAACTCGCCGCTTCCCAAATCTACGTTCTTCATTGTACGAAACAGAATCTGAAACAGCTTTGCAGCCAGCTTAACTGCAGAATATCGTTTTAATTACAAAAATCAGCCACCTTGTTTATACCCTCGAGTAATGTGGCTGAAATGGCCAACTTTGTGATGTGATGCTGAATTCACATGTCATATATTCTTTATATATGACAATTTATACAATTAACAGTGACAACTCTATCGGTCAAGTCCTTACTATCGAAGAATCCACAGCTTCTGACTAAAGCATGTAAGATTTACGTCCGCTTTGTTAGAGTATGGGACCTGCGTTCATGCGCCGCATGAGCGAATGTTCATTCAAAAACTAACAAGGGTTCAAAAAAGCTTGACGAGGAAGGTCTTCAAACGTGAAATGGGTTTTGACATTCCTAGGGGCAACCTTAGGAACAAAAGGTTTCATTTGCACCCGATCGCTTCCCGGAGAAGGAGAATTTGTTTGTACTTAATTTCAAAATGCTAACAAGGGAACTGCTTTTAGCCGGCCTGAACATTCCGAATAAAATAAACTTTGCTACAGCCGTTTTTGGTGTAGAATCTGATTATGGTCTTCGCAGCTGTCTAAAACCACTCTGGAAAAAGTTGAACGCGTTTTTCAAGGCCTGGCGACAAGGCTAGGTTACCCCCATGAAATTTTTGGGGTGTTTTGAAAAAAAATCGACATTGGCTCAAAACTTGTATGTGGTTGTGATCTAGGGTGGTGAACACGAATTTGGAGTCCGTTTTTTAAAATTCTGAAGTTCACTGTAGGTTGCGGTAGGTACCATGCCAGTTAGGGAGCAAAATCTGCCTTAGTATTTCGAAAAAAGACAAATGGACGCTAAATTCGTATTCACCACCCCGAATAACCCCCTTACACAAGTTTTGGGTCAAATTTGAGACTTTGACTGAACTACCGTAAACCCACCGTAATCTACCGTAATCTGTCAAAAATCGATAAACGGACCAGATTCGTTCTCATCGTTTCAAATAACCCCCAATACAACAAATTGAGTCATATCTATCGTTGCTCTCTCGTCAAAAGTCGCGATTTGCCATCAGGTTTTCCAGGGTAGTTTTAGGCAGCTGCAGAGACCATAATCGGATTCTACGCAAAAAAAAGGTTCTAGAAAAGTACATTTCGTCCAGAATGGCCAGGCGGACTAAACGTAGTTTCCTTGTAAGAGGTTTGGTGGGATTGTACCTATCAGAGTTTTTTACTTTTATAATTTATACAAGGGGCCAAGGATACAAACTTGGCTTCGCTAGGCCTTGTTTCAGGACTAGCGGCATGCGGCATTTCCTCCCGGTTCATATGGGATTGTATTATCTAAGCTTGATTAGGAGATCTCAAGTTTTTTTTTCACGTAATTCGGTTTCAAAACTGTTGTCAGCCGGTATCTTCAACGGGAATAAATGGTATTCTAGTTCTATTGCTATTAGAATTACGTTTATAGTTTTTGAATTTGTTGTTTTTTCATTTATGTGTCTTTGACTGTTTATTCATCTTATGTGCCTAGGCAAGTGTGATAAATTTGAATCTGGAAATCAGCTGTCCTGCAAGAAAATCAGAGAATTTGCGCGTAGAGGCGCGTGTGTTGCGTGCGCCTACACTACACGCAGTTTATTTGACGCGTGAATCCCTATGACCGAGGCGTCTGCGAGGATTAAGCCCTGAGATTCGAGAGAGATTTTTTCCAAAACGTAGTCAAAAACAGAGAAATTGAGAATTTACCGCACCTTGGCAGGAAACTCGCTAGATGAATAAGCACGATAGAACGGTGGTGGGAAACGGATCACAGGACGAGACCGCTACCTCTCGCAAGAACGATTCTAGTGTGCTGGCGGAACGCCGATACCGTAATCCCTGCCGTAAAATTAAATGCGTCGCTGCTGTTGGTTGCAGACAAAACAACTGAACTGACGGCGACTAGTAATTTTGCGCCTTGCGGGGACCACTCAAAATCCATGCTTGATAATGAAAATCACCGCCAATGTCAGATTTCTGATAGCGTTATCAGTCATTATTTTCATAGACTCATGCTGAAATTCATTATCTGAAAGAGGTATCACTCACTTTCCAGTGCCATCTCGAGTTCCCGAACTATTTTCGTACCATCAATCTGAGTTATTCAGGCATTCTAGATAAATACTCCGTTAGCCATGAATTGCTCATTTATTTGATTTTTACTACCAGCTGACAGAGGGCAGCTCCGAGTAAAATGGGAAGTACGAGTCGATTGTCTGGTTAGTAAATACTAATTCCGTGTTGTGCAAGATGCATCCATGAATTCTGTGCGGCTTGAGAGGATTACCATTTAATATCCTTCGGAAATGTCTCTCATTTTCGGTGCTGTGACCATTATTACGGCTGCTACCTTGGGTATATGTTGTTATACATTGAATCATATTGGACAATGCTGCAATTTTTCCTGTATTTTTCCTCCAAAGAAATGAAGAGCTATCCTACGGTATGTTCACAAATTCGAAGCTCACCATTCCGCTAATTGAACACTTTTTGAGGATTATATCCCAGAAATGGCCTATATCTGTGGGCTTTTGGTGAAATTTATGGTTAATCTTTGACAGAAAAGTATCAATGCGTCAGGGGCTGAAGCTCCCTTATTATAAAAAACAACATCGCGAAGTACCGCTGTCGAAGTCACCCGAAAAATAGCTGAAGAATATTGCACCATATCTTTTCTCATTTCACTCAAAAATTTGATAAGTAGTTCGAAATCAGCCCTACCCTTATTCATGCTCATGACGCACTTCATTCCTCAGGCTTTCGTTTCTATAAACTGCATGAGAAACTGAATGCAGCTTGAATGCAGATAATTGGACTTGTATTGGTATAATTCGAATGAAATTCCACAACACTTGGTAAGCATCACAACTTCGAATTTAAAAATGCGAAAAAAACACTAAAAGAATATAGTGAATAGTATTAGGGTTCGACTCTTGGAATAAATGATAACTTCCCCGTCAATCCTAGAAAAAAAAGTTTACGTCATATTCTGTACTGTACCCGAATCTCTAGAAAAACGTCTTCTCACCGGTTTTTGATGAACACTAAACTGGCTCATTTCATAAAAAAACGGCTCGTTTATCAATTCCAGTCACCAAGTAGTGCAATAGACGAATAATTGCTTGTCGCCTTCGGTTCAGTTGTTTTGTCTGCAACCAACATCAGCGACGCATTCAATTTTACGGCAGGGATTACGGTATCGGCGTTCCGGCAGCACACTAGAATCGTTCTAAACTACCTCTCGACGTTAAAATGCGAGTCTGAGGTAGGTCTTGAGTTCTCCAGCTATATATAGGCATTCCCCCTTCCGATTGATTTTTGGGTCGCTCGCCTGGATCCAAAAAGCTTCCAGGGTTTTTCTGGCAGGGGTATCGTTTTCTCGCCCCAATATCTCAACCTTGACGTGATAATTATCGCCATTGTGCACGTTAACACGGTGACACCCCAGAACTGTTGATACCCGGAGCTTATCTTTCCCATCTAAGTGCTCTTTGACTCTAACGTATTCATCTAACATACAATTCGTGCCATTGCTTTTGTTTGTGCATGTTGAGCAAGTTAGTGATCTCGTCAGACAGTTGCTGAATGCTCCAGTCAGCAAGATCAGCTCGTCGCTTCTCATCTCGTAGTTCGATCAGCTCCAGAACTTCCTTTTGGAGCATTGGGGTGAAACGTTCTCACACGTCCTGTCGGAATGGCTGCTCTAGAGGCCTTGCATACGGCATCAACGACGAACTTTTCATCCTCATGTATAGAGCCGGTGAGCGGATAGTTGGCTACCCCGCTGAGTAACACCTTCTTAAACAGGACCCAATTCGCCTTACGATAATTTGTGTACAATCTTCTTCTTCTTCTTTGTAGCAACAGAGAGGGGTTCTGTCATAGGTTCAGAAACTCGGCCACTAGCACTGGGTTCGTCCACAGATCCATTGTCGTCAATGTAGTCGGTCTCTTCGGGCAATTGAACAGGTGCGCAGTAGTATGCCCTTGACTACCGCAATCAGGACACTCGTCAGGTTTGCTATTGTCAATCCTATGCAAGAATGACATAAGCATGGGGAGTGTCCACAGCGTAACGATGCAAGGGTGCACCTGGCACGCCTGCCAAGTTCCATCTCTGTCTCGAGACCTTTGGAGGTGCGACTCCTAGATGGGGTTTATGGCAACTCTGCTCAAGTGTTCCTTCACGAATCGGGTATGCTCCGCGCGCAAGAGACGGAGGCGTTCTTGTTGTGCTTCGGTCCATCTCTGCACATCTACTTTCGACGGAGCATCAGCGAAATGCTTTCTGATACATTTCTCCCTCACCGGGTTTAGTACTCTTCGCGATGGATGATTCGGCTGCTTCACGATGTTAATGTACATTTGTTGCGCCTGGAGTTGGCAGTGGTCTCTAACTGGCAATATGCGAGCTTCGGCGTGTAAGTGCTCTATTGGAGAGCTTTTAGAACAGCCTGTTGCAATTCGCAGAGCACAATTTTGGACGCGCTGCAGCTTGGACCAAGAGGTGTCCGACACGATGTGCTGCCAGACTGGCGCAGCATACTCCAAGGCGGGTTGCACAATAGCCTTACACGTGGTCAGGATTGTTTCTTTATTGCATCCCCAGGACGTTCCACCGAGAGCACACAGGACGTTGAGTCTTGTTTTCACTGTGGCTTGCTTCTGCTCAGTGTTCTTATGAAACTTCAACGAAGGACCCAACACGAGTCTAAGCAGCTTGGGGAATCGGGTGGCCTGCAATTGAGTTTCGTCCCATTTCACCATAGGATGGGCACTGTGCTCTGCATTATCAGTGGAAAAGACGGTGACGGACGATTTGGAGGCAGAGACTGTGAGCATTTTGCGATCTAAGAAACATTTCAACTCGATCAAGTAGTCATTGATCTTACTGGTGGCTACCTTAATGTCGCGATCTCGGCACAGAATAGTAATATCATCCGCGTATGCAACGACCTTGATGTCTTGAGGGGGAACGGGCAGATCTTCTAGATATAAACTGAAAAGTGCAGGCGATAAAACTCCTCTTTGAGGTACACCAGCGGCGATGGGGATGCTATTGGAAGCATGTCCCTGGAATAGCACATTTGCCCGACGTCCTTTAGTGAAGGCAGTTACGCTTCTGCCATGGCTTGATGGTAGACTTCAACAGACTCTCTGATAGTAGGCCTAGATTGACAGTGTCAAATGCCTTTGTTAAGTCGAGGGCCACACCAGCAGTACGTTGGGGTTTGATGGCATTGAAGCCGTCCAGCACATAGCTCACAATTTTGCAACAAGGCCGTAGTGGTGGAATGTAATTTACGGAAACCATGTTGGTGCTGCTGTTGGCTGTTATGCTCGGCAAGCTCCTCCACAACCAGTTTTTCGGCAATTTTGGCCATGGTGAGAGCAGACTGATCGGCCGGTACCCTTTAGCCGTGGATGGTGACTTTCCCGGCTTCGGCAGTGGAATAACACGAGCCACTTTCCAATTTTGGGGTAAAGTACATGTACGAAACGATGTATTTATGACGTCAGCAATAAAGGGCAGTAGTTCACTGGGCAGTCTTTTCAGGACTGCAGGGCTCAAACCGTCTGGCCCTAATGCCTTCGAGTTGCTCATCTCCTTTATTACCTTCTCGACCTGTGCAGGCGTGACTGCATCATCTACATCCATTAGAGGCAACTTACAGAGTTCCCGTACAGTTATTCTGTTCTGCTTCTCTCTTTTGGTTCTAGTGATGAAAAAATGCTTCCCAAGAGCATTTGCTGCCTCCTTCCCTGATTTGAAGACTCCACCTTCAAATTCAATCGTGGAATTGTCGGCGGAGGTGAACTTTCCGGAGATCCTTTTCAAGGCCTTCCACGTTGCTGCTGCATCACTTCTGAAGTTCATCTTCTCAGTGAACTTCTCCCAAGTTTCCTTCTTGTGCCTGTCAAGGTCCTTCCTGATCTCATCATCCAGCGCATCGATGTCTGGGTCAAGATGATCTGCGGCTCTCTTTGCGTCCCTTGTCCTTATCTTCTGCAATGTTTCCCTGGTGACATTGGGGAAGAAGGTCTTAACGCGGCCTTCAGGGATCGCAGCTTTCATAGCCTTCAAGATAGCATCAGATAGGTGGCGCTCCTTCTGGTGTACATCGCCATTCCACGGATAATCAGCCGCTTGGCGGAGCGCAACCTCCCTGAACAGGCTCCAGTCTGCAAGGCCTAAATTAAGATAAGAACGATGACGAACACCTGTATAGGGAGCAAGAGAGTCAGAGAGATCAATATCGACAAAGACAGGGATGTGATCGCTGGAAAGAGTTGTGGATGTCGACCAAGAGCAAGCATTAGAGAGATTGGAAGAGACGAGGGAGATGTCTGGGCTAGATGATCGGCCGTTGGCAGGGAGACGAGTGGGCTGGCCATCGTTTAAGATAACCAGATTGCACTCCTCCGCCCATTCTTCGACGTCACTTCCTCTAGCATCAGGATCAAGCGACGGGCAGAACGTGTGCGCATTGAAGTCACCCGCAAAGACAGTAGAGGGAGAAAGAGAGCAGTCATACAGCTGCTTGAGAAGGGGGATAGGATTGTATGTTGAGGGACAAGAGGTAGAAGGAGGGATATATATATATATATATATATATATATATATATATATAGTATATATATATATATATATATATATATATATATATATATATATATATATATATATATATATATATATATATATATATATATATATATATATATATATATATTAAAAAGAGAAAGTGGTGTTTTAAGAGGTAGATGGATGGGGATGTACTCGAGAGTGCCATCACTGGAGTGTTTGGAATAATGTGAGAGGGAAGAGAGGACAGAACAAAAGTAGAGACTCCGCCTCCTTGAGATGACCTAGAAGTATGATATGCAGTATAGCCCGGGATGTTTAGAGATAGCAGAGGGAGAGAGTTTGGTCTCCTGGACCATGATAACCTCCGGGTGATGAGTACGGGCAAAGAGAGATAATTCAGAAAGCTTGGTCCGAAGGCCGTTTAGATTGATGTGTACAATAGATAGGGGGCGGTTGGTAGATGAGGAGTTCGAGTTACTGGAGGCGGAGCACACAATACAACGAAAGGAAGAATCGTGGTGCCTCACAGAACTGAGACCCGAACAAGAGAAGTGCACCCACCTTTCGCATTCAAAACATTGGACGCTGGTTCCATACCAATTGACATCTCTGTCGCATGTGGCACATGGGTACTTCTTCTTCTTCGCGGGTCCTGGATTCCTTTCGACGCCGGCCATTTGTAGAAGAATCCTCAGGAGAGCTGCAGCCAGCCAGCACCTCTCCCATGACAAAAACCCTCTCCGCGGAGGGATTGACGTCGGTTTGCACGGAGGTGATCTTCTTTCCTCCACACTGCCACGGCACGAACGTACGACATCTCGGCAGCTTTGTGTACAATTTGCTACGAGAGCCTGAGAATGGTGCGAGATGACTATTAAGAGACAAATCTAGTGATGCGCATATTGGTACATGATCACTGGCCATGACAACAGCAGTGGACCAGTTACAACATACAGCGAGAGAGGAGGAGACAAATGTGACATCTGGCGAAGAGGGCCTGCCTGTGCTCGGAAGACGAGTAGGGACGTCCTCATTAATAGCAACAAGATCACAATCATCCGCAAACTGCTCAAGTAGTTCACCTCTATCATCAGGCCCTAGAGAGGAGAACCAGGACGATGAGTGTGCATTAAAATCACCAGCTATAATAACTGAGGACGATGGGAGAGTAGAGTGTACAGCTGGCAAAAATGGTGTAGGATCAAACGAATTGGGACAAAATGTAATGTAAACATTGGGGGAATGTAAACATTAACAACATCTAATGGGCAACTTTGCAATACAATATGGTCACCAATACACTCAACAACTTTGTCATTTGGGAGCACAATGAGGTGTAAGAGAATGGAAGATTTCACAAAAGTAGAGACGCCACCACCATGAGAAGTACGAGGGAGGTGGTAAGACGCATAACCGGGGAGACGGGGGAGGGAAGAGGATGCGCTAAGTTCTGTCTCCTGCAAGAAGATGACATAAGGATGGAAGCTTTCATTGTACAACGTCAGTTCAACAAGTTTGGCACGCAGGCCATTAATGTTAACTTGAAAAATGTCCAGACTATGATGAGGAACACTAGGGGAGAATTAGAGCAATATATACAACAATAAGCATCAGTGTAGTCATTATCCATCCCTAGAGAGGGATACCTTGTCAACATGCTGTTGTCGTGGGGATTGACGCAAATGCGAAGATGGGACTTGATCAGGAATCCGAAGTACTCGGTAAATGGTTCTACCCAGTGGAGCAAACATCGGACAATGGCTAGCGCCTTGTCGACTTTTGTGAACGCAGTGGTCTGATTATTGCATCGACATTCAAGAGGAATCATCGCCGCCATCAGCTTACGTGGCAGGGACCAACCCAGCTATCTCCAGAAGAGCAGCGGAAGCGGAAGATGACAACTTTGTAACTACAGCTTGACTATGTCCTGACGAGGAATATTCCAGTATCGGACATTCGAAGATCTAGAGCTGTGTGGGATGTCGCATTCGATTCGTATCACCGTCCTGTTCTGTTGAACTTTACTGCGAGGATTCATAAGAGGAAGCGAGGGGCTCAGCCTCTCCAGAGGATTGACATGACAAGTCTCAGAGATGAAGAGTGCAGAAGAAATTTTCGACAACGCGTTTCTATTCACATCGGAGTACGGACTAAGAAGAAACTTTGCGACGCGGATTCTTTTGTCAAGTGCATCCAGGACGCTTCGAAAGAGGCACTCCCGGTTGTACAGCCTAAGAAGAAGTTCGCCTACGTCTCAGAAGAAACAACATCTACCTACAACAGAGTATGTGCTCTCCGAACTGCAGGAAACTTCGTGGAGGAGAAGCGTCTGAGGAGGAAGTTGCGTCGGCAGCTTCAAAGTGACCGCGAGCGAGAGTGGACGTGTAGAGCTAAGGAGTTCGAGAAGGCTTGGGAGGAGAAGAATCCGAGGAAAGCCTACACGTTGCTGCGACAGTATAGCGGGAAGATGAAGAGATGTTCTCCTGTCTTGAACACTATCAATGGAGTTGCAGTTGGTGATGCGACGCTGCCAATACGGAAGGATTATTTCAGTTCACTACTGAATCGTCCAGCGCCATCAGTACCTGAGCTCCCGCATGTTCAGAGAGCACATTACGATGTCAGTGAGGAACCGCCGACTGAGTCTGAAGTTTTGGATTGCGTCTGGAAAATGAAGAATGGAAAGGCTGGTGGAGATGACAACATCACTGCTGAAATTCTGAAAGCTCTTCCTTCGTCTGGGATTCGTGAAATGACCAGCACCATCCGTGCTATATGGATGAGCGAAAGGATACCCGATTCGTGGAGACATGCGATCATCGTACCTCTTCACAAGAAGCTATCCGTCACGGATCCTAAGAACTACAGAGGAATCTCTCTACTTCGTGTCATGTACAAGGTTTTAAACGTATCATTCTCGAGCGACTTATCAAACATCGTGAAAGAACGACCAGAGATGAGCAAGCCGGTTTTCGACCTGGAAGATCAACCATCGACCAAGTGTTCGTCGTGAGAAGAGTAATTGAATCGTGGCAGCAGTATTCGAAGCCATTACAGCTTGCTTTTTTGGACTTTGAAGCCGCGTTCGACTCTCCTCATCGTGATCGATTGCTCAATGCTCTGCGAGCAGATGGAGTCCCGGAAAAGTATGTTCGGTTAATCGAGGACATGAACAAAGGAACAACAGCAGCAGTTCGTACACCTGTCGGATTTACGTCAGCTTTCGAGGTGAAAACAGGAGTAAGGCAAGGAGCCGTTGCAGGACCTTTTTTTTCAACTTCGCCGTTGATGACATCATGCGTAGAGTTGCAGAACAGTTTCCTGCGGATGTGATCCTAACACCATCAGGACGCTCCCTTGTCGACCTGGAGTACGCCGACGACATCGTGTTATTCGCTGAAAACAACGCAAAACTGCAAAGGATTGTGAACCTCGTTTCGAAGTATGCCGCAGCTTATGGACTTCGTCTTCGTCCCGACAAATGCAAGCAGATGTGGGTCTCTCAGAGGCCTTCAATGGGAGTTTGTGTGGACGGACAACGTATCGAACTGGTGGACGATTTCTGTTATTTGGGCTGTTTGCTGAAGAACGATGGTAGTTATGCAGCGGATATTCGACAACGATGTGCGAAAGCTACGTCTGCATTTAATTCTCTAACCAAGTGTTTGTGGTCTACCACCATCGCGAAGGAAGTCAAGTTGCGCGTCTACCTATCCGCTATTCGCCCTATCATGATGTACGGATCGGAGACGTGGGCCGCACCGAAGACGCAGATGGAAAGGTTGGATTGCACGGAGAGGAAGCTTTTTAGGCGTTTGCTCGGATATTTCTGGCCGCGTGTATGCCATAACGAAGACCTTTACAAAGAAATCGACGCAGTACATAAGCGCTTGACACGAGGGAGGTGCCAGCATCTCCTAACTCCATCTCAAGCAGCAATGGAAAGTCGACTTCGACTGCTCGGGCATATACTAAGAAGAACGCCGTATCGTCTCGTACAACACGCTTTAAGAATGCTTCCAAATCCTGTCTGGAAACGGCCACCTGGGCGTAGACGAAAGTTCTGGACGGATGTGGTTAAAGAGGATTTGAAGTCACTCGGCATCGAAAGACAGTTCAGGCGCGATGTTTCGTTTCGCAGGAAATGGAATAGTGACAGCTGGATGGAATGTGTTCAAATTGTGGCTGAAGACCGTGAAAAATGGACACGGCTGACTACTAGGACGGCACACCTCGGTGAAGATGCGGAATGACCGCGTCAGGCGAAAGCCAACCGATCAAGTCAAGTCAAGTAGTCATTATAGCTAGGTAACCCCGAACATTTGAGGTGTACCCAGCCAAGGCAACCACCGCACTGAACGCTTGCATGTTGAGCTGATAATCCACAGTGACAACAGGGATATCGCGGAGTCTTGCTGCGTGGCCCCTCAATGCCAGCTCGTAGTAGTAGAATATGAAGGAGTGCGGCAGCCAGCCATTTGCACTCCTATACAGAAAAAACTACTCGTGGAGTTGTTGATGCCCGTTTGATGAGTCTCCTTGATCTTGGTAGTCGACTCCACAGATCCACCACACGTAGGTTGAGCATCTCGGATCCGTTCGTTCATCGATGCTCCTGCGATGCTCCATCGCGGAACCGCGAGGAATCGAGATCGGGGCTACCGCGGAAGGATCGCGAGATTTCACCAGTTTCAACCTGATAGCGTATCGCGTCAGTTCATTGGTGTATTTGGGGCTCCACATCACGGAACCGCGATGAGGCAAGTCCGGAGCGATCGCAGGACGATGGCGAGATTCTGCCACCCTCCACCCCTTATCGTACAGCGTCCTATCAACCATGCCCTTACGGTGTTTCAGCCGTGCGAGTGTTGTCTATCCAATCAAAACGAAGCTAAAAGGTATTTGCCCGTGCCGTATTTCGCGCTGCTTTACAAATCTTCCCAGCATGAGAGCGCGGGGCCGGGTGGAACGATCACGGTTCCATCGCGGATCGCGAGTGCACTACGGTACTAGCGTGGTAGACCTGGTAACGATCGCGGTAGCGTCACGGTACGAGCACGAGAATGTCAAAGGATGGGTCGATCGGGTAACTATCGCGGAACGGACGCGGATCGCGGGAGCATCACGGCACTAGCGCGAGAGATTCTCTCAGAAAATTTCGCCCACCGGGCTGAGGAAGCGGCTGGCAAAACATAAAAATGATACGGTGATTAAGACATGATATGCCCTATAAGCCTTATTTCACCTTGCTAGAAAGGAGGGGAAAATCTATATATCGTGTTTAGTTATCGTTATCACAATTACCATATCTATTTCTTCATGGCCGATCATCTTGCTGTTGGTTCCGTCCGGCTCGGAATTCCGGGGAAAGGCTATGCTAAGTGTCTCGTACTTGTGTGAAAATTAGCTTTCGCCAGTTTTGGAGGCGCCCGTTGAAATTGGCGTTTGTGAGTCTTAAGGTTAGTGTGATTTTCGTAGGAAGCCGTGGCGCTGCTGGGTGGGACAATTGGCGCGCGGGAGTTTGAAGGGATGGTGGGTTCCGCGCTCTATAGCTGAGCGCGGCTTCCCGTTCGAGTGACACAGACGATATCAAGTTTATAAGTTAATTACATTCGCTAAAGGCAAATGTGAGAAAAAAATTATAACGAGGATCAACCGTAAAAGAAATGCTCCAACATATGCTCATAACCATGAAAGCAGAAGCAGCGGTTCATCCCGGAAAACTAGGATTCAAAATCGAACAGGATCTTTTTAGCACGTGCTTTAAAGTGACTCAATGTCAGCCCTGGAGGCATATTTTTGTGATGTCGGAGTATGACCTGCCAGCTCTGTATTTGAAGGAGTTGGCATACAAATTGGTACAAGGATACATCTTTATGTGGTGTACTGTATTGATTTTTGCGGTGTATTCTCTCCAGGAACGTGAGAGTCACTAAGCCTTTTCATAGCTGCCGCAAATGGTGAAAACTTCTAGTTCTGGTGAAATTACAGGCACTATTCCATTTTTTGAACACCAAAGGTTGTTTTTTTCCCAGTCTTCGTTCAAAGTAGACTATTCAAGTACCATCTCAGGTCACTACAAGGGACGAGTGAGCCTCCACTCTGATCGAAAGGGTATTACTGTTAATCTTATGTGACGGGTTTTTCCAGCTTCTTGTGAATTCTTTGTATTGCCCAGAAGCGGTGGTCTCAGGTCTCTTGGTTCATTCGATTCGTAAAAAATGTCTTTGCAGAAGGTTCATATTTTGTCCCCTTCTTACTTCTGTCATTGTTATGCATCTTCTTCTTTACTTTAACCAAGAATCTAATTCACATACGCTTATATGTATGTATGTTTCTTTATTTCCAAAATAAATTCGTTGAATGAATGAATGAAAAGGGTTATTTGGGAGTGCAGAACACGATTATGGGGTTTGTTTTCAGTGTTGCGCAGGATTGCGGTAGGTATACGATAGTTTCGCCAAAGTTGGTTGAATCCTTGCTTTGGAGTGCAGCTCATGAATCCATTCTAATCAGGGTTGAGCAGGCCGTTGCGACCGGTGATCAAAATTTTACGACCCCCCCCTGGGATGATTTTTTTCAATATATGTAAAAAGCAACGCGCTGTAACCCTTTGCAATGTATTCCACGTAAATCACACGTAATTTCAAATACATATTATAGTGAAAATAATATATATATATATATATATATATATATATATATATATATATATATATATATATATTTATATATATATATGATATATATATATAGTAACTGATTCAAAATGCAGTTTTCTAACATGTCCCACAAAACTGAAGGATATTCATTTGAAATAAGAAAAAAATCCTAATTTATCTAAACTTTTCACGAATCTCCCAAATCTTTCTTTTTTTTTGACAAACTTCCCGTATTTTTACGACCCCCGTTGCGACCGGTCGCAACCCTGCCCAACCCTGATCCTAATATATTCGAAGAACTACAGTAGGTTACGATGGCCTCAGGGCAAGGACCCTACCGTGAACTGCTGAAATCCCTCTAAAATCGAAGAAAATGACATTGTATTCAGTATCCCAACAACCCCCCCCCCATCGCAAAGTTTCAGTGAAATCTAGAACATCGATCTGGTACGGTATAGATACCGTAATCTACCGAAGTTTTAACGCAGACTTCGTATTCGTGTTCAGTGCCTCAAATATCCTTTGTAGGATGCTTCGGAGGAAAACCCGCAGTGGATGAGGCTCGTCTCAAGAATCCATTGAGATCTTGTATCCGACAGTAGGTAAATCAAAGTTGCGCTATGGCCGCGGTTGAACCCATGCCTCAGACTATGTGATCTCTGCGCTACGTAATGAAACTTAGGCGGCTGTGAACTTTGAAACGCTTTTGGGTTAACGATAAATGGGTTCTCACCTCCAAATAGGTCCTTGGACTGTCTCAGTTGGAGTCCGTTTGGATGCTCTTTAGTTTTCGAAATTTTCTCTAGTTTATCCCTGCCCTTGTCACTTCATGGTTGTCTGTTCAGAGCGAAATCGCAAGTGGAAGGAAGGATACCGGAGCTGGAACAGTTGATTCGTGAACATGAGAGTATAAGAAATTGGGTTCCGACTCAACTGCACCCGTCGTCCGCTGATGGCGACCACCCACCGCTTTCTGGTATGTGACATTTTACGCTAATAAACGTTTCTAACGGGTCGCGGGTGCAATCAGTCTCATTACAGATTTAATCCGTGGCATCGTGATTGGCTGTACAAACTTTCCCGATGCACTTCCACTTAAGTCGCTGCTAGAGGATGTGAAGCTCAACGAGCATAATGTTCATTTCTACCGCCTCAATAACGACGGTGCCATGAACCAAGCCCTCTCAGGTGCGTAAATTTGCTCTAGGTCTGCCATAATTCCTAGGGTGATGAAGTCGATTTGAAAATGGCTGATGCTTTCGATTCGGTTTCTTGAACAAGGCCTTTTTCGCCCATTTCGAAGTCTGAAAGCTTCACAACACCACATGTTCCGCAGTGGCCAGCGAGACATCCGCAATGAACTCATTCATGAATCGACTTACCGTTTGAAGGCAGTGTGCAAAGCGGAGTAGTGCTGACCAGTTTCGGTCCTATTCCAATTTCTAAATCTCCAGTGGGCGCCACAATTTTTGAATCCGTTGGAATGTCAGCCCGCCAAATTGAGTTCTGCGGCGTGTTGGGTGACCCTTCCGGTCTGTTTTCCTCGTCAGAACGTACGTATAATTCATCGCACATAAGCGTTCTGACTCACTTGAGAGGTCCGACCCTGTCACAATACGCTAATCGAAGACCGTGTCAAAATGTAGGGCCCCTTAGCAGTAACACATACCGCGCTGAAGAGTACGTCGTCAGTCCAAAGCGGCCACGTGGTGCGCTTCGGCAAAACTCCTGCCGCTTCCTCATCATCATTGTAGTACCACTTCGTCCTACAGCAGAAGCGCGTGACGCTGATAGGCAAAACTTCTGTAACACTGCCCTCGTCCTCGTAGCAGCACGTGCCCCTATTATGCAGGGGCACGCCCCCCGAAGCGATTGATGTTTTTGTGCTCCACCCCTTCGATAAAGGCGTGATCTTCCATAACAATAACAAGTCCATATCACGGTCCGCCGCAAAGAGGCCAGCGTCGCCGCACAGACCACAACAAAGATATCACCCGCAACGACCCACAGTGGGAGTGTCCCTCCCTCCTCCCTCCCCCCTCCTCTCTGAGGAACGTTAGGGAGGTCTCCCCATCAACCAAAAATTGTTCAGAAGCTGACTCGTGGTTTTCTTCTAGAAGCGGTGTCAGAAGGCCAGCTGCGCCCTTTGAGGCCATCGTTTTACCCCAAGACAGGCCTGTCGCGGTTGCAGAACACTGACGTCGTTGTCGCTGAGGGCCTAGAAACACCAAGCACTATACTGGATTTGGCTGGGTCGCTGTCGCTGGCACCCGTCATAGCGCACTCCACTGCGTCGGAGAGCTGCGACAGCAACCGATTAATGCACAGTTCTCACGTCTCCGGCATAATATCCCCATTCGAGCCAGCCACCGCGACAAGTGCTGCAAACTGTTCCTGCGACAGCATTTTTTCACTGTATGGGCCTGTTCCCGGCACAATTTAACAGTTGAACGCACGTGTCGCCGTCGCAAGGTTTTGTTTTAACACTGGCCCAGGAGATTGGGTTGCTTCTATACCTGCGGCGCGGCTGATTTAGCGCCAGATCAATCGTAAAACAATAGAATGACGGGTCTGTTTTGAAGCATCGTGGTCCGATTGTCGTCCGAACGACCTTGTAGTCTACTAAATCGGGCGCGTACCGTTGTCGATTTGAGCTCCTCATGTGTTGTAGCCAGGGCTTCCAGTTAGACGCTAGACGTGCTGCTGGAGAAGAACAGGGCCGTATCGTCGTGACAAAGTTTTGCAGTCGAATCGGAAGCTTGTTGTGGACGACTCAGAGTGCGTGAGTTAGGGGCAATTTATGCTATTCGTCTTCCGTCCGCATAAACCGCTCTGGCTGAAGCACATATGAACCACTTTGCATCCTTCCCGCCATTTCCGGAGAGTGTGAATGATTCGCCGCCTTCGCTATGCGGAAGAAGACCTCCTCTGTTGAAATGATTCTCTCGTAAACCTCGATAAGATTTATTCCATTTATTTTTCAGTCGACGAAAATTCAGACGAGAGTTCCATCGGCTCACTTCTATGGCAGCTTCCGTGCGGCGAGTTCGAAAATCTTTGGGAAAATTTGGTGTACGATTCTGATCTGAAAAACGAGGTGAAGTTTGATAGATCAGTTGCTATGTTAGTTTGATAGATGAGTTGTGCACCAAGTCATGAAGATGGCGTAATTTTCGTTACAAGTTTACCTTGTTGTATCTTTGTGTGCACCTTTATTCGATGTTTTTTGTTTCGATTTTGTATTCGAACACTTCTTTCAGCTCATGTCCTATGTGCATGCCCTGATTCAACTGTCAGATAAAGGTGCTGACATGAAAGTAATAAACGTGAATCGTCTCATAATCCTTTTAGGTTTGTTAACATTTTTCATCCCGAAGTGGTTCTAATCCTTCACCAAACATCGCCTATGTTCTCAAAATTCAGGACCGCCCGGAACTGGAAAGACATCACTTTGTCGTGGAGTTGCTCAACATTTGTCTATTCGACTGAATTCACGTTTTTCCAGTTCTGTAATGGTGGAGATCAACAGTCACAGTTTATTCTCCAAGTGGTTTTCCGAGGTGAAAGTTGAATTACTTCAATATTTTAGTAGCGAATTATCTAAGAATATTTGCAGAGTGGCAAACTGGTGTTGAAAATGTTTGATCAAATTGATGAAATTGCTGAAGATGCCCGGTGTATGGTATTCGTTCTGATTGATGAGGTATTTGACCATCAGCTGTTTTGCGTCCGATCCTACATGTTTGTCTGTGGGTGCGTGCTTCGCTGCAGACCCTTCTCAGTCCTCGAGTTTGTGACGTCTTCGACAAATCTGCTTGCCAGAAGAAACGAGGAAAATGGGTTGTCACCAGCTTCTCCAGTAAAATATGAATGATCTAGCGACACCGCCATCGCAGACCGTCAGAGTCCTAGTGAAGAACGAATGTTACCGCTCTGAGAGATAGGCGTTTTCTGTAGAGTTCCTAAGTAAACAATGATTGATAACGCTGTCAGCTGTGTGACATTGGAAAACATTTTATTTTTCATAATCGAATCTTGAGTGGAGTATGAACCACTTGAGAGGCACCGCTTTGGCGTGGCGAGAGAGGCGTAAGGCGTGGCAGCGGTGAAATATCATTCATACTCGACCACACGGGCTGCTCTGGCGGAGAGGGAGGTGAGAAGTATGATTATCCCATAAGTAGACACATTGTATTGCAATCTGTCGGGCTACTTGTCCAACAGACCCTCATTTAATAGTGCTAATACTCTTGATTGTCGCTTATTTTCTCGTCTTCCGCTTCTCATTCTGCATTCTTGGGGGCGAGAAATTCTTATTTTTTTTTCATCCTCGAAGTAGGTGGAGTCGTTGGCTCAGAAATTGGGGGTCAGCGTTGGATTCCTCTCTAGGTCTATTGTAGTTAATGCGTTGGGTCTCTTCAGTTAATTGAATAAATGTACTGGATTGTGGCCGGGACTACTCTTTGCAGCCAGGTGGTAGTCCAGACCACAATGCTGTCTGGTGTGCCACGGTCGATCTTGTTCACGTAGATCATTAGTAACCTTGAGTGTCAGCAGCGCAGCAGTGAGAGGGCGCATCTGACCCGCTCACCGAGTTCAGACTCGGACTCGCAAACTTGAGGCGGCTCTGTTCCTAAAGTTTGATTCAAAGCCGCCTTTTGAAGATGCCCTCGAACGAACCGTGTGTGCTCTTCGCGCAACAGACGGAGGCATTCTCGTTGTGAGTCGTGCCATCTTTGCAGACCAACTTTGTTTGAAGCGTCGGCTAACGGCTTTCTGGTGGCTCTCTCTCTCTCTCTCTGTCTCTGTCTCTAACAGGATCGAGTACTTTCTTAGATGGGCGGTTGGGCTGTTTGATGTCACATATTCATACGATGCTGGGTCTGGAGCTGACAGTGCTCCTTTACTTTTAGTACCTGTGTCTCGGCATGTAAATGTTCGATTGGCAAAATTCTAGCATAGTAGGTGACAAACCGAAAAACAGCGTTTTGGAGTGTAGCGTTTTGCGTGGTGAAAATAGTTTCTTTGCTGCTAGTCCATGGTGTTCCTCCCAGCGCCCTTAGCGCATTGAGCTTGATCCTGACATTTGCCTGCTTGTGCTCGGTATTCTTATGAAACCTCAGCGACGGTATGAGTACAAGACTGAGTATTTTGACGAAACGAACGTAGGCAAGCGATCTCCGTCCCAGTTGACATCAAGATGTGCGCTGTGCTCTACGCGGCCCGTTATGGGGACCGATACGGAAGACTTTGCCACTGAGTCCCTGCAAATTTTATTGTCGTATAAGCTTTTTAACGTGATCATGTACTCGTTGATCTTGCTAGCGGCAACTTGGATGTTGCGGTTGTCATGTCATCAGCATAGGTGACAAATGTTTTTTTTTCATCTTGGGGAATTACCGGAACGGCTTTTGGGTTCATATAGAAGAGAATGAGCCATAGTACCGGGCCTTGCGAAACTCTGCAGCTGTGGGAATACTGTTCGAAGCGTGATTTCGGAGCATAACTTCTTCTCGACTGCTCTTAGTGGAAGCATTCAGTCAACGCTCGTGCCACGGTGAGGTAGAGGACTTTAATAAATTTTCCGAATTATGCTCAGGTTAAGACTGGGCACGCTCGAATGCTTGGGCTAGAAAGTCGGTTGGCAGGGAGACGAGTGGGCTGACGCGAAAGTCAGCGATGACGATAGGCCGGAGAATAACCATCCCCGTAGTCAACGTGAAATAGGGATTTTGTGCAATGATAAATGGATGCTCAGGGCTACATGGTTTTCCCATTCATGAGATTAATTGATGCAGTTCGATACCAGTTTTCACCTAGGTTGAGTCTCTGGGGATGTCCCGTGATGCATCAACGAGTCGCGGCGATCCGGCTGATTCCATCCGCGCAGTTAATGCTTTGCTCACTCAAATTGATAGGATCAGACGGTGTGTGTACTTTTTCTTTGCTTATCCGATGGTTTTCGTTGAATGAGCAGTTTTAGCAGAGCAAATGTGATCGTTCTGTGCACTTCTAACATGGAGGGATGCCTCGATCGCGCGCTGATGGATCGCGCCGACGTGGTTCGACATGTGGGACAGCCATCAGCGAATGCACTCTACTCCATTCTCGCGAAATGTATTGACGAGCTTATCCGTGTGGGTTCTTCGTTTTTTTTTCATTTTGCTTGCGGAAAGGCGACGCGACCTGATTCTTCAACTGCAGGGTCAGGTAGGCCGTTGTCCAGGACCTCGACGAAGCTACGTACCCTCCCCCCATTGGAAATCAAAATTTTTGGAAAATGTTCAAAACTTTTACGTCCACCTTAGGTCCCAAAAAAAAGTTTAAGTTTTCGTGGTTAAAAATTGAAAAAAAGTATATTTCAACCAGGATTTTCAAAAATAGTTACTGCACTTACTATCCGACTGATTAGCCTCGGGGAGTGTAGTTTTCACTCGCCCTTAAGCAATAACATCTGTATTGAGAAAGAAGTAATTCAAATTGTGACACAGATCGCCTTACAATCTCATGATGGCATAGCGATGAAGAAAAATGTGGGCATATTGAAGCAGATATAAAAAACGCTGGATACCTGCTCCTTGCTTGCATCAGGTTTTGTCCTAATCTTGATCGTGCAGTAAGCTAACAAAAAGTCAGGAATGGTTTAAAAATGGCGCAATAGGCGAGCTTGAGCTGATAGCATTTTTCTGTACTGGAGGAAATTACATCGAGGATGTAGAATGTTTCCTAACTTTTAATGGATTCCAACCTCGGTGTGGGCAAAACTCTCGCGTATGCCGAGTATTATTCGGGGACGTTTTGGATTTTCGATAACGGCTCACTAATCACAAGGTTTCACGACCCCTGGGTGCAAACCTAGTTGGATGGGGTCACTCAGGATACGAGGGATGAATGAGTGATACACTATCCAAACTCTAAGCATTTTGATGGAGTTTCTGGTAGAGCAATGACTGATAGCACTATCAAATAGCAGATACCGGCAGAAGTATACATTCTGACGGATAAGAAACCTACAACTAGGTTTGCTTCGAAACCTCCTGGGGTGGAATTCACGAAACGCTCGCCACTTTTTAACTATGGCTAGCGTAACCATGGTTAAGCACATCGTGTGCAAACATGTTAGCCTCAAACCATGGCTAGAACGTGGTTATCGTTTCGTGAATTCCACCTTTGGTGGGTGGAACCCTTTTGAGGGTGCGTATACCTACACAGGTTCAAAAAAGTTCGATTCCCAACTTGTATTGTTAAAACAGAGGGAGTGCGAGCGCGGGTGGGAGAGGGGGTGTCTCCGGCGGTGGTTTGCGGGCACTGTAGTGCGCAGCAGTGCCCGCGAAACCACCGCACGTAGCAGACGCGGCTCGGCATTGGAGCGCGATATTTTCGGCTGCTCGCCGCAGTGGTAAGTAAAATCCCTTGCTCCGGAATGCTCTAAATTGAGGAGTTTTCGAGCAAAATCGTGGTAGTGAGTAGAAGGTAAGCCAAGGATGGGAATACTACCTTTAGGTTGTTAAAATTGCTTTTTTGAAAAAAATTACCGTTGTCCAATTTCGGCCAAAGGCGCGGTTTTGGACAACGGCAAAACGTGTTTCAGACAATTTTCTTCGTGATTTCAAGGTGGTGGGAGGGGTGTTAGGTATCAGTTTACAAGGGGAATTTTATGGAGAATCTGAATCTTTTTTTAGAATTTTGAAAATTTGAAATTTTATGGGGGGAAGTACTTTGTCCAATTTTCGAAGTGAAAAATTTAAGCGGTAATAGGTCCGAATAATAAATTTAACTCGTCTAAAAAATTTTTTATGTGCTGAAATTTTGAATACTGCCTAAAATATGTCTATTATATCGTTATGTATCTGCTTGTGCTGATGATTTTGAAATTTTCTCTCCGATCCAGATGGCAAGTGACAAGGAGTACTTGCAAAAGGCGTGAATAAGGTTGTAAGCTGGTTTAGAGACTGTAGTATGTTGCTCTCAAAGCAAAAAACTAAAGTTTTGCACATTGGAAGCGACATTTCAGCTGCTGTCGTTACCATTTATGACCAGCAGCTTGAGGTTGTCGACGAGATAATGGATTTGGCTTTCCTGGTACGCAGCGATCTCACCTTCGGTGCTCATTGTGCTAAGACTGTGTTTAGAGCTAGTAAAGTTATGTATAGCATGTTCAGAGCCCTGTCTAGCAACAACGAAAGGGTGCTTCTTAATGCTTATAAAACGTATGTTAGACCACACCTTGAGTATGGAACTGTAATTTCCAACCCTCACAAGGTCTCGACCAGGGGCCGAATTCATCAACGATAAAACCGTGATTCAAGGGTATAATTTACTCCGCTGGGTAAATTTTTGCGATTCATCAAAAAATAAACCCTAATGTTCGGGGTATATATGGGAGTATCCGATACCCGGCTGAAGGAGACGGGTATCGGATACTATTGCCTCAACAAGGGTACTCCGTCGGCAGTTGGCTGCTACCGAAGTGCCAGAATCGAGAGAGCTTTGCAAGTTTATTTAATTTTACTAACCTCGCTGCCCTTATCGGAACTAAGTTCCGGTCCGCAGTTGCGGAAAACCGTTCCGATGGGGACATTATTTCAGTATGCTCGCTGTTTTTTAAATATTTCATCCGGTGCTTCGCTCCCTTCTTGACTACATTTCCTTTCATGTTCGCGTAGAAATCATCTAGGCCAAATTTTTTTTGGAAAAGAAAAAATTCCAAAATTCTAACGATCCCCTATATTAATGATTTCCTTAGCTTTATTTGAGTGAGTAACTGGATAGTTTGAAATGCATGCTGATTCCGTGCAACTAACTATTTTGAAAAAAATTACATTTGCGCCCAAATTCTGGCGACCCCCTCAAATTTTCATTTTTTCTCTAAAAGTCTCCCAAATTTTTTTAACCCCCTGTTGCGCCGAGCCGTAACCCTGCTCAACCGTGACTGCTCAAAAATTACAAAAAACTCAAAAAATAGTTGAATAAATTTGAAACAAAACCGAAATGCTTTCGAACAAGATTAAGGGATCTTAAAAATATTCGTGTTGGAGTCTTCTTCTTCTTCTTCTTCAGCGTTTGTCCCGCATTGTAGCAGGGTCCGCTTTTCTCGAACGTTGCCGCCATTTGACCTTGTCATTCGCGTTGTCAGGATGGAGGCCTGCAATTTTCATATTGTTGTGGAAAACATCCAGCCATCTCTGCTTAGGTCGTCCTCTTGGTCGCTGGCCCGTCACTTGAAGCTGCATAGCCGCTTTCGCTATCGAGTGTTCTCCAGCTCGCAGAACGTGCCCATACCATCTTAGGCGATTTTCGCGAAGTTTGTCCGAAATGGGCGCGACACCGAATCTTTCACGCACATCTTCATTCCGAACTCGGTCCAATCGGGTCAATCCACCACTCCACCTGAGCATCTTCGTTTCCATCACGCCTAGCCGTCGTTCTGCTTCCTTGGTCATTGGATAACACTCTGTGCCATACAGTGCGACGGGCCTCACAACCGAACGATAAATCTTTGACTTGAGCCTGTCGCAAACCTTTTTATCACAGAGCACTCCACTCGCGGTACGCCACTTCAACCAAGCAGCGTTGATGCGTGCGTCGACTTCAGCCGTCAGCGTCCCATCATCGCAAAGCGTTGATCCAAGATATCGAAACGTATGCGCTTTTGGCAAGACTGTGTTGTCGACTTGGATGGAACCGTCACAACTCGCATTTGTCATGTATTCGGTTTTCTTTTTATTGAGTCGTAAGCCGAATGCTGCCAGTCTGTCGTGCCAAGCTTGAACTTGTGCTTGGAGGTTTCCTTTGCTGTCTGAGGCGAGCATCACGTCGTCAGCATACAACAGGGTCCAAGGTGCTGAACTCTGCAAATCTCGCGTGATGACATCCATGACGATGATGAAGAGCAGCGGGGAGAGGGCGGAGCCTTGATGAACTCCAACAGTGATTCGAAAAGGCCTTGATGTTCCTGCCGCGCATCGTATGCAACTTGACGTGTCCACGTACAAAAGCTTCACCCAATCGATCAATTCTTCGGGGACATCTCGGCTACGCAGAGCGTACCATATTACTTCGTGAGGGACTCTGTCGAACGCTTTCTCAAGATCAAGAAAGGCGAGGTGAACAGCTTCTCCTTTTTTACGATGCTTTTCCACAAGAAGTCGGGTCGCATGGATAGCATCGACGGTGCCGCAGTTCCTGACAAAACCACACTGATTTACGCTCAGCTCAACGACATCACGAATTCTTCTATCCAGAATCCTCTCGAAAATCTTCATTGTATGGCTAAGGAGTCGGATGGGCCGGTAGTTGCAACAGTCAGCAGGACTCCCTTTCTTCTTGAAAATCGGGACTGTGGTGCTTGACTTCCAATCTGAGGGAACCTTGCGCTCAGTCACAATGCGGTTGAATAACAATGCAAGCCAGGCAGTTGGGTTCCAACGTCGACTCTTCCATAACTCGGCGGCAATATCATCAGGTCCGGTAGCTTTGCCATTCTTCATCGCTTTCAAAGCCTCTGCTACTTCGCTCGCTGTGATAGGCGACACCGCCCCATAAACCGGAAGAGCATGAGGTAACGGGGAATGCGGGAACTCTTCTGTCGAAACCGCTTCGAAGTACTGCCGCCACCTTTCCTTCGTCTGCTCAGCATTCGATAGCAGCCGACCATGTCCATCGTTTATCCCAACAAACTTCTCTATATCCTCCGTCTTTCGGTTTCGTGACCTGACGAGCCGGTAGAGATCGCGCTCGCCCTCTCTCGTGTCAAGCTTGCGATATAGAGCTTCGTATCGTATTATATATATATATATATATATATATATATATATATATATATATATATATATATATATATATATATATATATATATATATATATATATATATATATATTCGTGTTGGAGTAATGCTTGTATGATGTCAGATATATAACGCGCTCCTCCAATTTTTTTTCGCTGCTCAATATTCGAAATAAATATTTCAAAAGCATCAATAAATCCCAGAAAATGGATGAAAATCGAAGAACAAAATTTGAAACAGTCATAACTTGAAACATCGATTCAGCCAGAACGATGAGTAAACTACCGAAATTCCGGTCTGACAACTAACAAAGAAGTTGAGAAATACATATATCAGCCTCAAAACTGCGCATCATTGGTCCACCAGAAAACTCAAGGCTAGTTGGTTAGGTTTTGCAGAAGAATTGCGTCGAAATCAGCGTGGACGTGCAATTATCGTGCTGCAATTTGACGTTTATACTGTGGTTGCGACTGCACTAAAGGTTTCTAAATTTATGGCTGCGGGGTATCCGTAACTCTCACGAGGTAAATGTTAGGGAATCGCGTTCGGGGTTAATTTGAGGGTATGTTGTGGAGTTAATTAAACCTGGGGTATATATTACCCCGAATTTCGTTGATGAATCCGGGCCCAGGGGTGTGTTGGAAAAACTCCAAAACAGCTTCACACGTAAGGTGATGATCAGGGTCAGGGGTCCCAGCTATAGTGAAATGCCCTGCAGCACTAGGAATAAGGAGCTACAACAGAAGGAAAAGGTTCGATCTTCTGACGGTTCATAAGATCTTGTATGGCCATGTAGGACTCAAGCCAAAAGATTCTCTCCAGCTCAGGGCGTCCACCACAAGGAGCAGCAGTTTCAAGCTTGTCCGCAACGGAGCCAGGAAGATTTTGAGGCATCACTTCTTTGGTAATAGAGCAGGAAGTGAGTTTGAAAAGTTACTCAAGAGGGGCAACCTACTTACAACTCTTTCCGCTTTCAAACGTAGCTTGGATCAGTACTTGATGACTGAGGATGATTGAGCCTGTTTCAATTCATATTGCTATTATATCCGTTTCCTGTCTTTTTAAATTGAGTGGTTTCACTTGTTATTCTATATATCTTAACTGTGCAGGCATGACCTGTAATAAACAATTACAAATGTAAAGATACTTTTCTCACATTTACTGTTGTGGTGCTGTACTAATGTTCTCTTTGATCTTTTTGTTGCTATTGCAATATGTGAGACAACCACTTCCGAACCCCTCGTTCCACGACCTGTTTTCTTCACAAAAAGAGAAACGCAAATGAAAACATCCCCGACTTTTTGAAATTTTCGACCGAAGTTTCTACTCCCCCCCCCCTGTTGTCCAGCTGGACAACGCCCGCCTGACCTGTTAAACTGGCACTGCTGATATTCTCAAATGGGCGTAATGAAAATCTTGGCTACCACTGTAGCACCGGGTCTGGCAGACGGGTCGTGGTCTCTAAAATGAAATCACAATGCGCTCAAGAGAGTGCAAAATTATTGTAAGGAATGGCATGTTCTTTTTGGAGACCACGTTTTTGATTCAAAGCGACCAGTTGGTGCTAATAGGCAAAACCTTCGCCATACTCCCTCCCATCGTCATTAAGTGCTCCTATCGTACTGGAGAGCCCCCAAAAGGAGTCTGGGCGGTTGAAATTTCACGCCTTCGACAGGGGCGAGGTTTTGTTTGACAACAAGTGTATGGTCCATGTCACGCCCTGCAGCTAAGGCTCCCTCAAAGTTGTGCGATCGACTGAGTGCCACCCAGTCGATACGCACCGATTTAGTGACAGACAGGTGCAGAAAATCCACACAATGGGTCCGTCTGCGACCGTATGCTTGCGTCCACAATCCACCCAGTCGATATGGGTGGTCCACGCGCGCATACTGGCAGGGCCAATGCACCCAATGTCGTGTTTTCCGCCTCGGACTCAGTATGACTCGACCAAGTGAGTGCAACGCATCGCTTCACAATACGATGAAGGTGTGGCAACGCCCACTCCGCACGTGGATCCTACGATGTTTATTCGCAAAGTTGTCGCGATGTCACCACGTCTTGATGAAAAAAGTTAAGTTTTCGACTTCTGTGTGTTGTCCTGAAAACGAGGCGATAAGAGCGAAAATTCATTTTAAAAAGTGTTCTGTGCAAGTTACTGGTCCCAAAAAAAAGTCAGCAAGGGTACTCAGAACCATTTTCATCTAGTTTCTTTCTTATTTCATAGGTTTGAGGGTCAAATAAATTACTGGCCTGAAGCTTTCTTGTTTATGAGTCTTTTCTTTTATTACAGATCGGTGTTGTCATCTCCGAGGAGCGAATACTTTCTATCAGAGAGCTTGAGGAGGGTAATTCCGCATGTCCAGCCGGTCTTGAGCTATTGGAACTGGCTAAGCTTGCTCAGGGTATCAGCGGACGATCTATACGACAGGTGCCGGCGTTGGCTTGGTCTAAAGCAGACGAGGTATGTGTGCAACCTGTCGCTACCCATATAAATGTCTATTCAACAATAACAAATTCCAGGACTTCGTCAGCCTTCCCACGTGTCTGTCCTTATTCAAGGAAGCGATTCTGGAGAAGGCTAACATGCGCAAGTGAACTAAATTCTTCATTTGTACGAGGGCATTAGTAATACTGTACATTAATACGAACTTTTATCAATGACTAGTTTGTAAATAAAAATTCACATCCACAAAATTCTTTACAATGTATCAACATTTAAAGACTGTTCACATTAGAACTTATCAACAACTATTGGTTCCTCTGACTCATAGTTGGACGCTGATTTTGGACTTCGTGGCGCCGTTGGACTTCCTGTCCCAACATATATTGCATGCACCACTCCTACTCCTCTATACTACACGTAGTGTTGTGAAATAAAAATTATATCGAATAATATCGAGACGAGGCCTAGGCCGAATTTCACGGGATTGCCGTAGAATGCTACCCAGTCATCAACATTAATGCATTGAAGAACCATTTGAAGAATATCCAGACATCCGCCGGAGAAGTCAAGCACTCAGACAATGGAAAAACCTGACCGCCGACCAATAGACGACCGCCACCGGGATGGGCGTTTGTTGGTCGGCTTTTTGTCGGCGGTTAGTCTGAAAATTCCTGCGGTTGGTCGGCGGTGAGACCGCAGGCTTCTGCGGTTGGTCTGGCAGACCTACAGGTTGTCCGCTGGTTCCTGCGGTTGGTCTGTAATTTCCTGCGGTCGGACCACAGGTAATGCGTTTGGCCCGCAGGTTCCTGCGGTCAGTCAACACGTTCCTGCGGTCGTCCTGCAAACTGCAGCGGTCGGTCCAGATTCAGCCATGGCCAGCCCATTACCCATTAAGTACCTCGATTCATCCGGGTTCAGCTGCGATTAGCCTGTGAGGTCACGTAGGTAGCCCATCACCCCCATAGTTGGTATAGACTGACCATGACTCCGTAAGGTCTATTTTTTAACACACGTCTACTGCGCCATCCAGCGCGTTCAAACCAAGCATAAATGAATAGGGCGAATTCGAGAATATACCCTGCTCTAGCGATTTCTCCCCTTAGGGCCCACCACATTCGACCACCACCATACATGCACGTATTCACAGTAATGTTTCTCTCCAGATTTATTTATTTCTAAGGTTCTTCCAACGGACAAAAATGTCAAACAGACAACAATGTTAACTCAATAGAAAACAGTGTAAACTTCCAACAGGTAACAATGCATATGAGAACAGTAGAAAATATGGCATACTAAACTAAATATTCTGTATGTGAGACCTCTATACCGGTAGACGTACACAGGTAAAAAACAACAAATGAGCATTTTAAAGCCAGGTAGAATCGTGAGCAATATAAAGCCAAATAGTAGGTAGCACAAGTGATATTGAGAATAAGTGATACTGATTGAACCTTGTTATGATTATGGCAGAAAGCGACAAAATGGCAGGATTAAATGCATATGAAATGAATGCACGCCTTTACGAGGAAAAAAAACCGGTGTCTGTACCAAATAAAAATCATGAATTCAGTGCCTTTCTGGAAGCACCTAGGCGGGGTTTTCCAGTTCCAGCGAGTTGTAAACCTTGGTCTGGCGCTGAAAATGCAGACTGAAAAGTATTTGCCGGCATCCAAAACCCCTAATTATTACACTCACACCACCTATTGGCGAAATGGATATTTGGGAAAAATATAGAAATACAGCTATTAATCATATCAATTTAATTATGTTGCATTCGGATGGTAATTCAATTCACTCTGGCTGGTCTTGTTATTCGTTTTAGAGGTCAAAATGTCGGAACACCAGTTGAAATTTCGTCCATATCTTGACTTGGGAAGCGGCGATGCTAGAATGATATCTTGATCACGAAAAACGAATGCTTTCTCTGTAGAAAACACAATGGTAGAGGTAGAGAAACGACCTCTCCTCACTCAAGATAGAGAGATAAATGCTGCGTTGCGGCTTCCTAGAGATATGATTCCAACCATATACTGAACGTAGGTCGAAATTCCGAAGGATTTAAGGCAAAGCCACGTTGTTATATGATAACTAAAAGCACTAATAACCATTATTGAATGGAGGAATTGGGAGGAACGTAGAGAAGACTGATCCGACTTGTTACTGAAAGGAGGCATGGCTTGCTTTCTTGCGGCCTCGGCCGTTAATTATCACCTGCGGTCATACGGTCTGGGCGGCCGTTGCCATCAACTGCGACCTTTTGGTGACGGGCCTCGCACGCATGGTCATTGAACCACTACTGTATTCGCTATGGAGTTTTACTAATGTTCGAACACAGAGTATACAATTACAGTATAGGGGTTCAATGACAATATACTATGCACCCAAATACAAAATTTAACATGTAATTTTTAAGTCTCTGTAGAGCTTCGAATTCGGCTTTAAACCCTACCTTATGGTGTTTTTTTGAGAGTTCGTTCATGTGGGATTAAATTTCCATTTAAAATTCTGATTGTTATGAACAAATACACGGAGTATTGTATTTTACGCAATGAGGTGTCCCGATACCAATACCGCTTACCCTGATTTAGGCTGATTCGGCATGTTTAAAACAAATCAAATTCAGACCTTTCGTATTAATCCAGCTGTGATTCGCTCGATCCAAGTATATCAAAATTCTACTAAAGCCTATCCTCACAACATCTACTAATTAGTTTCGTTATCCGTCACCAAACCAGTCAAAACCAACCCAACAAATCTGGATTGCTACATTCTTTCAATTGTTCCATCGATCGATGAAGCGACCATCCATCGATGAAGCGCTATACCAATAACGAATACGAATAGAAGCTTACCAAGCTGATGAAAGAAGCATATTACTACAACATTAACTCATATATAAACCGATAAAAAGTGAAACAATGAAAGAAATGAAGGCAACGCCGCGCCTTGAAAACTGCGGCGATTTGAACTGCGGCAGTACGCGCCGCGTCGCCGAGCGCTGCGGCTTTGCGTGCGGTCAAGTGGTTTCTGAATGCGGTCCGACCGCTTTCCAAGCGGCCCGACCGCTTGCATAGTTGTGTCTGCGGTCCAACAGCGACGCGCTATCGTTGTGCGGCGGTTGGTCTTAATTCGAGAAGTTGCCTGCGGTCAGGTTTCTCCATTGTCTGAGCAGGACGTTGCCGATCGACCAGCCAACGGTGCTTTTGCGTCGGAAGTTGAAATACATCTGAAGTGGAGAAAAAATCGTAAAACTGCTCGCGCATTTCTATTAATGCCAGGATCATGCTTCCAGCAACAGAGCAAATCAGGCATATCGATTTTCGGCCGATATGGATGGTAAACATTACGTCACGTCGCCCGCCGCTGGAATTACAATTTTCTTATTTGACTGCAAATCTGTATTGTTACAATATGTGGCTCCTCCTTGACATCCACTTCCTTTTCGTCATTTCTCTTGCCAGTCTTTGCCAGTTCCGTGTAGTCAGATATGTCTGGAAAACATATCGCCATCTTGTTTTAGGTGTACATCCCGGCCGCTTCAGAAACGGTTGCCCCTCCATCAGTTGTTTCAACCACTTCTGGTTTCTTGATGTGGCGAGTTTCCAAGCATAGGTCCATTTTTTCTCTTCTGCACAGTTCAATACTTCTCTGACCTTGGTTACTCCTCGCAACCACGCGTTCGATTTTCTGTCTTGCAGACGCACCCCGGCATGCGTCGTTCCATACGTCGCTGGGCTGAGCCGAGTTGTCGTTCAGTCGATTTCGTGAGTTTCCATGTCTCGGCTCTATAAAGCATCGCCGGCAGTATGCACAGGTTGAAAAGTCGACGTTTCCATTCTATCTCTAATGTTCTAGACGTCAGGAAATCTTTATACTGACGGAAGCAATTCCATCCAGCACGAATTCGTCTCGAGATCTCCTTGCTGTGGTCACGATCGAGCGAAATCTCTTGTCCGAGGTATATAAACGAATTCACGTGGTCAAGTCGAGTTTCTTGAAGCATAACTGTGGCCGCCACACTGCTCATGATCTTTGTTTTCGAAATGTTGATCTTCAAGCCGCACTTTCTTGAGCATTCGTCGAGCTCACCAATCATTGCCTGTAGTTCCTCGCCTGACTTCGCAAATAAAACCACATCATCCGCGAAACGGAGGTTGGTAAGGTGATTCCCATGAGCTCGTACATGTTCTATTGTAGTCTGCGGACTATGTGCTCAAGCGTCGCAGTGAATAGTTTCTGCGAAATCGTATCCCCTTGACGGACTCCTCGGGAAAACGTTGACTGGGATTTCCGCACCTTGGATCTGAACTATGGATGTGCGGCAAACGATTCTGAGATTTCGGCAAACGGCAATCGGCAAAAATATCCCAAAGACGGCCGGCAAACGGCAAAAAAACCTCATCCCTTAGATTGACCCAAAACTTATTCACGTGTGCCGCTCTACTTTTTTTCTTTTTTCACTTATGTCAACGCCGTAATAATTCCACTGCAAGGGAATAGTTCCAATTCAAGGCATCAGATGAAGAGAAACAAGACATGTCGGACCCTATGTAAATCAAAGAAATCGCCGTTGCGGCTTCGCGGGGAAGCACCAAAGTGGCACTGTCGCAGACTCGCAGCGGAAATGTCGTGACAGCCCCGCGATAGCGCCGCTGCGGCTCCGCGGTAGTGCCCTGGGGCTCAGCGATCAATGGCCGCGAACTAACAAAAATAGCACCGACTGCGAGTAATTCATATGAAATGAGTCATAATACAACTGGGTGAGCTTACGAACAACAATACACACCTGAGGTGCCTACGTCCTCTGTCTGATAGGGACGAAGGGTAGCCCCCTTATTTCGACCTAGGAGATACGGGATGTCCCTCAATCTTGGGCTATTGAACTGGCGAAAATCTCGTTCTACCACACAGAACAGTGCATCGCAGTCGACGCGGGATCGCTGATACTTTTTCTCGTAGCCCGCGCGGTTCTGACACGGAACTGCCGCGGTACTGTCGCGACAATGTCGCGTGTGTTGTCGACCCTCAAGACACTGCAATAAAGTCTCCACGGTACACTTGAGGGTCGCGGTACCTTCCTGGCACTGCCGCGGCAAATTTCCTCAGAGAGTCTGCCCACGTGTGTATTACGAATGCTTCCTGCTTCTCTTACCTACACCAGGAGTGGCATGCATGAATGCGGCAGCGATGGACAGGGAGCGCTACGCCGCACGCATGCGCCACGATTTGAATTCAAGTTGCGATGCGTGCATGTGACGTTGCGCCTCCGGGTGGTGGCCATCGTGTATCAACACCCCTGAGGAGGCGGGAGAAACGGGGGAGGAGTGAGGTTCCTGATTGGACGCAACACGGGGTTAGCCCGTATTGCGTCCAATCAGGAACCTCGCTCCTCCCCGGTTTTTACCGCCTCCACGGGGGTGTTGATACACGATGGCCACCTCCCTGCGCCTCCCTACCCTGGCCGCCGCATTCATGCATGCCACTTCAGAATCTGTTGAAGTTATGATAAATGAGGTGGCTTCCTCTAAACCTTCTCCTTGCTCTGTTGTAAGGGGACGGTTGACGGGAAAGCAGTGTACCGTAAAAGGTATTCTTCATTAGTAATATAGTTCAGTACTGTCTCATTGAAGCTCGAGATGGCCCTACCACAAGAAATCAAGAATCAAGCCGGTTTGTAAAGGTTTAGTAGCGCAAAACCTCAAATTTTTGCATGCATATATCTAGCTTTCCCCTATTTTCGCACGGAATAGATGGGCATTTGATAAGTATTAGCTGCCCCCCCCCCCAGCGGGGGAGGTATACATACGGGCCCTGGGGCACTTTTAGTGGGCACTCGATTTTGACCACCACCAGCAGGTCGCTTTCTCATCAAATCATCCTTATGACATGTTGTATTTCTCCAAAGCCCACCGCTCCGCTGCTGGTGATAATCGAAATTGAGAGCCCACTAGATCTGCTCCAGAGTTTGTACCTGCAGAGACCTCGGAATCAGAACTCGTCGTAAACGCTTCACTCACGCATCCACACATGCACGCTTGCATAGCAGAATACATACAGTGAGAGTGTAAACAGATTTCCATCCCTTATCTTGTTCAGAAATGGTCAGGCGGCGAAGTGGAAAATAGATAAGTCAAAACCCTCGGACAACGGTTTAGCGAACACCGGATTATCGGCTCACCCCTTGTGCCCACACGACCGAGACCATAGGTGGCGTTTTCTTTCAATTTTTGCCGAGCTTTGCCGGAAAAACAACAAAAATTCCGACAAACGGCAAAAAAGTCTCCAAAATGGCCGGAAAACGACAATCGGCAAACGGCAATTGCCGCACATCCCTGATCCGAACTGTTGATTTTGCGATCGCATTGATTTGCCGGAGCAGCGTGATTAACCGTTGACTCCTTGTTTATGAAGAGCGTTCCACACCGCGGTCATCTACACAGTATCAAACGCTTTCTCGTAGTCAATGAATGCTTGGTGAATTGGCAGGCGATGTTCACTGCAATGAAATCGTTTACGTCGTGTAGATGGTCAATAGTAGAGAACTTTTTCCGAAAGCTAGCTTGCTCTCGCGCTTGTTTGCCGTCCAATACCTTATCGAGTCGTTTTCCAATGACCTTCGTTAGCAGCTTACAAAGCACCGATAATAACGAGATGGGACGATGATTCTTCAGTTTGAAATGATTCCCCTTTTTGTGTAGAAGGATCGTGACAGAGTCGGCCATCCTTTCAGGGGCAGTACTGGACTGGAGGCGGTGGGCGAAAAATTCTGTTATCAACGGCACCAGACTATCCTTGCCCAATTGCAACATTTTTGCACTAATTTGATCTTGCCCTGGAGTCTTCTCAGTCCTCATGGAACTTATTGCCGCTTCAGTTTCACTTTGCAGAAAAGGAGGGCAATCATCTTCAGCAGAGGGCAAAGGGGCATAAGACACGGCTGTCGTGGAGGTGTAAAGCTCTTCACAGAATCGTGATGCAAGTTGTTTGATCCCAGCCATAGTTCTGTATATAACTCCTCGCTCGTCCTGCTGTTGGAAGAGTTGGGGACGGCCTATTGACATTTCGTACCATAATTTCTTCAGGTTCCGACACGACTGCACTGCTTTTTGAACAACATTGCAGTGATGAATCTTCTCTTATCAGTCGTCTGAGCAATTTGCATGCCTTGGTGTATGCGATTCGGTCAGTAGGTGTTGACATCGCCCTCTTCAACTGTTGTCGATAATGCATTTGGGCGATGGTGTTGCTGGACAAGTGACGACGGCTTGCGGGGTGAGTCTGCATTGCGGCTCGGGCTGAGTTCATTATGTAGGTACAGAGTTCTTGATAACCATTGGGAATATCACATAGGGCAGAGGGGCAAGCATTCGAGATTGCGGGCTGATATAGATAACGATTAAGATGGCACCGAACATGAGGTGTTCTTCCTGCGGTCATTTTCGGTTCGTACCACGAAATCACTCCTCGCAGAAGGCGATGGTCGGTCTCGAACTGACACGATCCAGTTCTAACGCTTTTGAAACGAATATGGTGCCAGGCTAGAATATGGTCAACGCAATTTAGCGTCCTTCCGAGACTTCCATGTCCACTTTTTACCTTTACGTGATTTGAAGAAACTGGCAGCCGCTCGCAATTGTAAATCTTCACATACAATACCGGCCATAACTTCTGTCCCAAAGCTCGTCGGCGACGCGAAATCGCGTCGAAAACGCCATTTTCGTTCGGAGTGGACTTTTTGAGAACCTGAAAAAACCATTCGATTCCTCTCGATGAGGAAATTGCGATTATATGTTCAGACTTGAGAAAAACTCAAGTCTTCACATAGTTATGGCCTATTATCCCTAAAAGGAGTCAAAATCTTTGTGAGTGGTTACTTTCTGAATCTGAAAACACTGATCGCTTCCTCTCGTCGTCCTGATTCCAAAAATCTTTTCAAGTTCAGAAAAATGTTACTTCTTGACCTAGTTATGGCATATTTCGGCAACCCGCATATGCTCTATCGACGGCGAAACTTGAACGTGAGCATCACCAGTAGATTTGTGTCGTAATTCTGACTTCTAAGCTGTCTCTGTACCTGAAAAAGTGTGAGATTTGACTCTTAATCTTTCTTAGTTTTATATGAACTCGGTTTTGGCGATGGTCTCCCTTCAATTTCTCGGTTCTCCGCGCTCTCCACGCTATTGCTCTTCTCTCTCTGACGCACTCCCCGCTGCCTGTACTGCCTCGCTTGAAGACAGTCTCCCAAAACCGAATAGAATTGCAGGAACGGAGACGGACTGGAGAGTCAGTGTTATGAAAGCCCGGTATCTGAAAGACCAAAGGTCGAAATGGGAGAGGAGTAAACATCATGGGTGTTCTCTGAGATATAGCGAGACGGAACGCTGGTCGACTCAGAAAAGAAAGCAGTTATCTGAGCAGGTGGTCCGTATTGAATCAGCATCAAGAGAGAATCGGAACAGGAGTTAGCGTTATGGGTGGTTTGTCCCTGGTTTACTAAATCCTATTCTCACACTACGGTGAGTAATTCAGTGGCTATAGACCACCCAGCCAGCGCGCGCGGTCGCGGCGCGCACAGCATTGATTCGTTTCCCACTCATCATTGAGCACTCTTCCGGGAATGCGGATGTAAAATCATGTCATAAAAGAAAACTATCGCATCCTCGTTTAATGAGAAAAATGCATTTTCACCTAGTTGAGAAAAATCCTCCGTATTAGCTCAATTTAAGAAGAAATATCCAACAGTGCCATTCTGAAAATTCTCTGTTGTCGGTCAGTGATTCCGCGGCTATAGACCACCCAGCCAGTGCGCACGGCCGCGGCGCGCGCAGCATTTATTCGTTTCCCACGAGAAGTGTGTGAATCATCATTGAGCAATCTTCTGGGAATGCATACAAGGAAATCCATACAAAATTTTCAATCTCATCTTCTGCATGAATTGCACTTTATCCGCGGACTTCACGCGGTCATCCAGTGCTTCGTCCAGCTCGTCCGTTTGATCTTCGTAGATCATTTCTTCTAGTTTTCTCACAAACTTTAGCGGATTTTGTTATGTCTGTTGAAGTATTGTTTCTACCTTGGTACAATTGTGATTTTTGCTAATAAAACGTGGAATCAATACTTTACTGGTACTGAATGATGGCCGAAGAGTGCAGAAAAATGAATCACACCCTTTCCGGGAAACGAATAAATGCTGCGCGCGCCGCAGCCGCGCGCGCTGGCTGGGTGGTCTATAGCCGCGGAATCACTGACCGACAACAGAGAATTTTCAGAATGGCACTGTTGGATATTTCTTTTTAAATTGAGCTAATACGGAGGATTTTTCTCAACTAGGTGAAAATGCATTTTTCTCATTAAACGAGGATGCGATAGTTTTCTTTTATGACATGATTTTACATCCGCATTCCCGGAAGAGTGCTCAATGATGAGTGGGAAACGAATCAATGCTGTGCGCGCCGCGACCGCGCGCGCTGGCTGGGTGGTCTATAGCCACTGAATTACTCACCGTAGTGTGAGAATAGGATTTAGTAAACCAGGGACAAACCACCCATAACGCTAACTCCTGTTCCGATTCTCTCTTGATGCTGATTCAATACGGACCACCTGCTCAGATAACTGCTTTCTTTTCTGAGTCGACCAGCGTTCCGTCTCGCTATATCTCAGAGAACACCCATGATGTTTACTCCTCTCCCATTTCGACCTTTGGTCTTTCAGATACCGGGCTTTCATAACACTGACTCTCCAGTCCGTCTCCGTTCCTCCAATTCTATTCGGTTTTGGGGGACTGTCTTCAAGCGAGGCAGTACAGGCAGCGGGGAGTGCGTCAGAGAGAGAAGAGCAATAGCGTGGAGAGCGCGGAGAACCGAGAAATTGAAGGGAGACCATCGCCAAAACCGAGTTCATATAAAACTAAGAAAGATTAAGAGTCAAATCTCACACTTTTTCAGGTACAGAGACAGCTTAGAAGTCAGAATTACGACACAAATCTACTGGTGATGCTCACGTTCAAGTTTCGCCGTCGATAGAGCATATGCGGGTTGCCGAAATATGCCATAACTAGGTCAAGAAGTAACATTTTTCTGAACTTGAAAAGATTTTTGAAATCAGGACGTCGAGAGGAAGCGATCAGTGTTTTCAGATTCAGAAAGTAACCACTCACAAAGATTTTGACTCCTTTTAGGGATAATAGGCCATAACTATGTGAAGATTTGAGTTTTTCTCAAGTCTGAACATATAATCGCAATTTCCTCATCGAGAGGAATCGAATGGTTTTTTCAGGTTCTCAAAAAGTCCACTCCGAACGAAAACGGCGTTTTCGACGCGATTTCGCGTCGCCGACGCGCTTTGGGACAGAAGTTATGGCCGGTATTGTAACTCAACAAGAATCTTTCCGCGAGCGTTTCTACCTCCTCCATAACCGAAGTTTCCTACAGATTTTTCCGCATTACTTTCCTTTTCTGCCACTTTAGCGTTGAAGTCGCCCAGCAAAATGGGATGTAATATGCCAGCAGATTTCTTTCTCATATTTGGGCAGGGGGTGACATCAGCGTCGGGTCGTGTCAGCATTTCATGTAGTTTCTCCATTAGACCACAGAACTCATCGTCGTCTTCGTCATCAGAATTTGGACGTGGTGGAGCATAAATGGATACAAAACGGAGTACTTGGTCACCAAAGCGAACGTCCAAACATGATATTCTGTTATCCTCTCTGGAGAATGCTTGAACAAAAGGAAGCAAACGCCTGCTCACCAGGAAGCCTGTACCCGAAGGTCCTTGGCTATCTTCTGGGCCTGCATGGTAGAATCGATATTCAGCGTCATGGAGATCCAAACATCCAGTTCCCTTCCAAGGCAGTTCGTCAAGAGCCAGCACGTCAATGAAAGTCTTCTTCAGGGCTTCTTGTAGTTCAGTCAGGCGTTCTCTGGTACAATGACGTCTGACATTAAGAGTTCCAACGAAAAGTGAATCATTCGGAGGTTGGAACATACTTGATCCTGTTGCTCCACGACTTCCTGGATCAAGGGCTTCTTCGGCCGGCGAGAAGAGGAGGAGCAGTGGGAAGGCCAACCGCTCGCCGGAGTGTTAAGACGAAGACCGGAGGTACAATACCCGCACTAATTTATTCAAAAAGCAGCAAAAATCGAGGGCTGTAAGCCCGGAAGATTTTTTGGCTATCGCATTTACTACTTTATGCAGAGCTAAGCGCTGGTGGCGGTATCATCGGCTGCGCAGTTGGTGGTGAGGTATGGTTTCCGTTTTCGATTTAGTCTGACGCATGGACCAGGCAGCTGGCCGTGCAGTGTTGGCGGCCTCACTGAAGAATGGAGTTTCGATTCGGCCGGGGTGATCTAACGTCACAGCCCCGTCCATTCATTGGACTAAAATAATTACGCGAACTCTTCCATGATGAACGTGCGACGACGGTTCAAATCCATTTAAGGCAAATTTTTTGCAATTCACAAAATTAGCCTACTTTGATCTTGGATGGGTTATACAATGTACTTTAGGCTTCTTAACATTTGTGCGAGACAAAACCATGTCAAAACTCTAGTTTTTTCGTGTCGTCATCCCGCAAATGCCGGACACTTACGTGCTCCTTCTCAACTCGTGTTTTCTCCAACCAATGCGTAATACAGATTCTCGTGCCGGCCGGTAGAAGCTTGGAAATTTGAACGACACCACCCAGCGCTACAAACCTAGTTCAGCCAGCAGATTTAGATTGTTTAGCTAGCGAAAGCGCTAATAAGGCGACTTCACTCGCGCGTACAACTTTTCACCTGCACCCCTTTCAAATTTTTGAACGTTTTAGGTAGATTCATCAGTACTCTGTATTTTGTGTCATATATCGCTCGAGAAACTCGTAGTGTGCGCATGGTTCTGTGTTTTGACTCATCCCGTTCCTTCCAAAATGCAATACAAGCCATGGGCTACAGTTTTTGGTAAATTAGCATGCAATCTTTGGAGACAAACCCATTTTTAGCCTATGGTTTGCGTTCATGAATCCCAGCCCAGAACTAGTATTCCCAGCAGGATTCGGTCACGTGAGGAGATAGTGTGCCAAAAGAATATCGCTTTCATCTGCTGTTTTTAGTATGGAAGTTCCTCGTGTTCCATCGAATGTGTGCCCATTTACCATTGATGATCCAACTGGTTGTGTTTTTAGTTTGGAATAGAGGGACGAAATGCCACGAAGAGCGTTGTGTAATTCACCAGAATCACATAGGTTTTTCGAAATTGTAAGGAAAATCTTTGCTGTGGAATACAACTTTGAACCTCATGTACCAAGCGATTCCACGGTTCAAACCCTCGTTACACACTCATCACTGTATACTCTGTCCCAAGCGAGTTGGCAAGCGAAAAGTCCAAACAAGCAGCATTACCTCTGCGTCTTTGACGCTTCGCAACGCAGCAGCTGTCTTACCGTAATCCAAAAACGTCAAAGACGCAAAGGGAGCGCTGCTTCTTTGGGGTCTCCGGTCGCCAACTCGTTTGGGACAGAGTATATCTGTCTGCCAACTGCGCAACCTGTACTATGCCACAATTTCATAGCGCTGCGTAGTCAAGGAGGTGTGTAGGCTGGCAATTTTCGTAGCCTATAATTACTTCAGATCAATGACTTGCGGTCGGCCACCTTTTCTATTTTACCGTGTCAGCAATGGACATTCTTACATGGTATTTCCTTTCCACCGTGCAGACCTACACACGGTATACTTCTCTTGTAAGGGGACGCATTCCGCTCTTGAGAAGGTCCAAGTTGTTGGTTCCGTTGACATTGACTTCGGCAGATCGCTTCGAGGGCTGCATGCACGATTGCTAATTTTATGAAGGTGTTGGTGGAGGCTTTAGGGAGTCGGCATCTTTAATGATTACCGGGCGAGTGCCGTAGATAACTGCGAAGGAATTGTTCAAACCCTTCGTTGCACGATGATGATCCCGTAACGACATAACAAGGTCTTCTGCGTACAGAACGATGTTGATCACACCCGAATTTTCTATTAAGTCGTAGGGTTTTGATAGACTGTAAAATAACGAAATTTCCGTAGTTCTGTCGCGTGCGAAGGCGAAGCGGAGAGTAGATGGAGGCAACAACTATCTACGCGCAATAAGTAATGGGAATCGCGATGCTTTACAGAAAAATGCAAGTATTTGGGCCCCTTAAGCATAAGCTATTTCGACGGCGCACCCAATATTGCTAAAATGCCCAGCACTCTGATGGTCTCGGCACGATAATCAGTTTCTTACAGCGCTGGCACGCTTTTCGTAATTGCGGTCCACCCTGGCGCGGGCATGCACGAGCGCGGGAATTTGGGGTTGGTACAGTGTTTGTCAAAAGTTAGGCCTGGACGATAGTTACAGCGATGAGCGTTGCGACCCTATGCTTACCTCAATGTCAACCGAGAACCGATCTGCCTTATATGCACCGTCGTTGTCGTTGCTCGCAGGAAGTATGATCCCGGCTCAAGTCTAGTGAATGGAAATGCGCTGCGACGGTGGATCGTCGCAGATGATCGAAACTCCGCTGGCCGGTGGTGTCGCCTGCGCAGCACGGCTCACCGCAATGATGGCGCCTTTCCCATCCACTAAAATAAATTTGATAATGAGACCATATACTGTGTTTCTCTGGGCCAAATTCCGGTCCGCAATAGCGTGTCGACACGCTTTGCGATCGCACGCGCTCGAGTCAGTCGCGTTTCCAGCTCCAAAGCCGACTTGATTTGACTTTTTTCTACAATTTTCTTCAATTTTGCTAAGTTTCCGGTTTCCGAAACCCACCTAGAGTCAAGAGATCGGCGGCTGCGGCGCTGGAAACTCTTCCGACTCCAAAGCGCGCGGCCGCAAAGCGTGTTGAGACGCAATTCCGTATCGGAATTTGGCCCAGATAAGCACAGTAGGTGGTAATTTGATGTCATATCATCCACTTTAAAAAACGACAAAATAGGCCCATATTTACTGTTGAAAGAACATTTGTTGAGTGATATGAAACTGTAACTCACAGCATTGCGAGTTGTAAAACAAAAATTCTATTTTTCTAGAGAGAACTGAAGAATGTTTCTCACCGAAGGCAGGAGTAGATGACCGAAAATCACAGGCCAGCGCTCCTTACTTCCCGTTATTGCATACTCTAAAGATTATCCTACAATTTAATCACGTACCTGTGGAAAGTACTTGGAGAGGGTGACAGCCGTTTTCAGATATGAGAAACACGTGATGAATTGAAGTAGACCAATATATTTGAAAACACTAGCTAATCCTGAGAGGCAGGAGAAAAGAATCAGAAGCGAGGAAAAGGCTATGCATATCCTCGACACACGTTGATCGCCACTCTGAATTTTATGATCTCGTAAATGTTTACACAAGGTGTTGAGTTGATCGCAAAACGCTTGGCTCCGGGCGAGATTGAACCAGCATATTCCCTTTCCGGGGGAGCGCCTTATCGCACTGCACCACCGAAGCCCCAGCGCCGCTCTCACTCAACTGCTCGGTAAATCTTCACCGAAGCAATACCGAGCAGTTAAGTGAGAGCGGCGCTGGGGCTTCGGTGGTGCAGTGCGATAAGGCGCTCCCCCGGAAAGGGAATATGCTGGTTCAATCTCGCCCGGAGCCAAGCGTTTTGCGATCAACTCAACACCTTGTGTAAACATACCATAACGTGCACTGCGACGTTGAACTGCAGTTACGGCAAAAAACATCCAAAAATCGTGTAAGATCTCGTAAATATTTTATCGCTCTGGTACGGAATGGAAGTCGTGGAAAGTTACCAACTTCATAGATGAAGCACTGAGCCGCAGTCGCAACACTCACTAAAAAAGCGTGAACGGCGAAGACGACGTCATTTAGTAACACTGGAATCAGACTCCTGGGATGGTCAGACTTGTATATGGTCTGCAACGCAAAGCAATGATTGCTATGAACTACCTAACTATCAATAACGCTCATAGGATTTGGTCAGAAAGCGAGCCAGGTCGGGTTTTTGCGTCTTTTTGTATAACTCGCTTCAAACCCAACTTTGAGCGAAACAATGGAGATATTTATGATACTGGCGTTGGGGGCTATCCAATAGTTTTGCCTTCGTGGTGATTGCGTTGAGAACTAAAAAATTTAGCAGCCAGCCAGGTTTGTAATTATGGTACCGTAGGGGATGGGGGCTACCGTTTCTGACTGCGCTTCCCTGTGTCTACCGTATACAGAGATGTGGTTGATTGCGAAACTTCAAGAGTTCTTAACGAAACCTCGATAGTGGCTATTAGAGTGAGGACTTTTTAGAAAGAGACCGAACGAACGAATTTCGAATAAATTCGTTCATTTTTCATTTCGAACGAACGAATTTCGAATAAATTCGTTCATTTTTTATTCCGAATGAACGAATTTCGAATAAATTCGTTCATTTTTCATTCCGAACGAACGAATTTCGAATAAATTCGTTCATTTTTTATTCCGAACGAACGAATTTCGAATAAATTCGTTCACTTTTTATTTCGAACGAACGAATTTCGAATAAATTCGTTCACTTTTTATTTCGAACGAACGAATTTCGAATAAGTTTGTTCATTTTTATTCCGAACGAACGAATTTCGAGTAAATTCGTTCATTTTTTAATCCGAACGAACGAATTTCGAATAAATTCGTTCATTTTTTATTTCGAACGAACGAATATTTGAAATTCGAATATTCGAATGACGAATAATTTAAGCATCCATAACATTATCGCGTAACTGCGATGTGAGCGGCACTAACTAGTTGAATTCTTCTTCTAGAGCTTTATTTCCACTTACAATTGGAATTAATAAGACACGACTCATCTCTAGACCTGTACGGGCTACAACGCAAAGAATGCTACAAAATCAACTTTTCCTCTGTAGCTTAGCCTAAGGAGCTTATTCGAGGACCTTACTAATTTTGCCTGCTCCATAAGCCAGCGAGATTGGTGGAGCCGAGCTCCATAGTTATCTCCAGAGGGTGCTTTCGCCTCTATGGTTTAAAGGCAGTGTTCACGATAATCTTTAATTTTGAGATTATTCGCTATATCGATTAACTGGCCCCCGGGTGGATCTAAAATGACGTAGAAATTGAGAAAAACGCAACAGAAGTACGCGAAATCCTTAAAGGCAGCATACACGCTCGCAAGCATAGTCGAGATAACAGCATAGATAGGTCCGCACGGCCAGTACTATGTCGTCAACTGCGTTTGAAGCGCTGAAAACTGTCCAGGATGACAATATTTGACAATGTTTGAGCAATCTTGCCTTCCACGCCCGTATTTTCACACCCCTTCGAGTAACAGAATGAGAATCGATACTTGAGAAAACATGTGATAATTGAGAGTGATAGCACTATCAAATGGGAGTGCACGAGAGAAATAGCTTGGTTTACTTGAGTATAACATGTCTGCATACCTATTGACTCTCGTCCACTTTCGAGAATGCCGCTCTACTTTGGCTGACCTCTTGGAATGGAGGATTTTATCAGTGCACAAACATGTTATATTGAGTTAAATCGAGTTTTTTCTCTACTGCACTCCCATTTGATAGTGCTATCACTCTCAATTATCACATGTTTTCTCAAGTATCGATTCTCATTCTGTTACTCGAAGGGGTGTGAAAATACGGGCGTGGAAGGCAAGATTGCTCAAATATTGTCAAATATTGTCATCCTGGACAGTTTTCAGCGCTTCAAACGTCGTTGACGACATAGTACGGGCCGTGCGGATCTATCTATGCTGTTATCTCGACTATGCTTGCGAGCGTGTATGCTGCCTTTAAGTATCACTCCGCCTCTTAAAGGCAGGATTCTCGATAAAATCGTTTGTTGTGCTATACCCAAGGAATGGTAGATCTAGCCATCACAAAAGTGAAAATAAGTAAAAAATTGGAGAAAAAGCGCTCAGGAGCAAGTTATGGCTTGGTGTCCTCCCGCCCTCAATTATCGAGATTTGGGTAAAAGCCTGCTGTGTCAACTTTTATTTTGCTTCGAAAGTAATTTCTGAACATTTCTGGAGGCTACTGATTACTTTCACAGCAAAATAAATATCGTATAGCCAAGCATTAATGAAAACCGCGTTAATTAGGGGGCCGGCCGACACCGGTAATTAGCCGTTATTCTTTGTTTTTAAGCGTTTTCCCCGCGAATTTCGAGGGTTTTTCACTTATTTTTACTTTTGTGATGGCCAAATCTACATTCTTATGAAGAGAGCTCAAAAGCTGTTTTTATCACAAACCCTGCCTTTAAGTATCACAGGAATTGTTTGTTGTGACAATGAAATCTTTTGTGGACGCGTCCTTTGCAATTCTTTACTCTCTATTGCTCCGTTCCTTCCTTAGAGCCCTAACTGATTCTGCTTTGCATGAAATATTCTTCTATTTTCGATTGACACAGTTTTCCAACGGTGACAACCATCATTAACATGTTTATCCGACTGGACAACTGGCCCATGTTAAAGAATAATGTCACTGAAATACGACGTTTTAATGCGTTCCTCGCCATTTCTTCGTAATTTTGGTAACACTTGGAGGCCAGCGCATTGTTTTATGTGAAAAACTCGCACATGAAAATCATCGTGAACACTGCCTTTGAATGAGAGGCGCAGAGTTCTGCTGGAGCCAACAACGGGGTTCGGCTCCACCGACCTGGCTGGCTTACTCTGAGAGAATCTTTTGCGCTAGTACCGTGATGCTCCCGTGATTCGCGTTTGTTCCGCGATAGTTACCCAATCGACTCATCCGTTGACATTCTGGTTCTCATACCGTGATAATACCGCGATCGTTGAGAGGTTTACGGCGCTAATACCGTGGTGCACTCGCGATCCGCGATGGTACCGTGATCGTCTCCCCCCGCTCCCGCGTTCTCATGTTGTGCAGATTTGTAAAGCAGCGCGAAATGCGGCGAGGGCAATACCTTATAGTTTCGTGTTGATCTGACAGGCAACACTCGCTCGGGTGAAACATCGAGAGCTCCTGGATGCGGTACCATCAGAAGGCTGGAAGAATCTCGCGATCGTCCCGCGATAGTTCCAAGCTCGGTTCGTCGGGGATCCGCGATGTAACGCCCCGAATACGTCAATGTATAGACGCGATTCGCCCTCAGGCTGAAACTGGTAGGATCTCGCACTTGTTACATGATAGGCCCAGGCTCGACTCCTCGCGGTTTTGCTATAGAGCATCGTGGGAGCATCGATGAACGAACGCGGTACACTCTCGGTTTGAGACTGGCAGAATTTCGCGATCGTTGCGCGATAGCCCCATAGCCCCAGAATTGTCTCGGCCCCTACCAGAAACCGGAGATTCTATCCGTGAACGATCGCGGGGGATCATCTCAGAGTATGGAGCGAGCAAAGTTAGGAATCCGAAATATCATTCGACGCAGAATTTTACGCAGATTTCAAAAACAACTCTCACCAGGTTAAAGAGTTATAGGCGAAAAACCGGTGTTTCGTAAAATGAAATAGGCTGAAGGATCGAGAATAGAATTTCAAACTGGAAGCACAAGTTGACTCTGAATTCTATCTCCAAGCACAAAAAAGTTATGGACGAAAAACCGGCAGTGACACCCACACAATCTTGAAAATGACTTGCATGAGTGTTGCGTGACTTTCATTCTTTTTCGGGGTGCGTACTGGGGGGAGATCGGAGTACGGAGTGGAGTTTATTGCTCCGTCGGCCAATCGACAGACGTCTCTCCACCACTTAAGACGTGGGTGATTGGTCAACGGAGGGATAAACCACACCCCCACGTATTCCCGTCTCCTCCTGTGCCTCGGGGCGTTTCACCGGTTGTCACCGGTTTTCCCAATGTTGGAGGTTCACCCTTCACCTGCCCAGAGGTGAGGGTTGGTGGAGTGCATGGCTCCACCCAACGAAGCTATGGTTGGTGTTATCATTGCCCAGCGGCATGGACAAATGGGAGTGGCCAAGTGCGATTGCCATATGGCTCCCCCTGTTAGAACCGCCCTAGTAGCCTCATCAGACGGTGTGGGGAAAAAAATTTAGTTCTTGCGTTCGGGAAAATGGAACAATGGAGTAATGAAGAGACTGACATCAGTCTTGAAAGGTATGTCGATTCCTTCATACATTGGAGCCGAGTTCCATATTTTTTGTTAAACCAGCTCGGGTATTCAAATTGGAATAACGTTCGAATATTCACCTCTCCGAATAATCGAATTCGAATAATATTCGAATATTCACCTTTCCCGAATAGTCGAATTCGAATAATATTCGAATATTCACCTTTCCCGAATAGTCGAATTCGAATAATATTCGAATATTCACCTTTCCCGAATAGTCGAATTCGAATAATATTCGAATATTCACCTTTCCCGAATAGTCGAATTCGAATAATATTCGAACATTCACCTTTCCCGAATAGTCGAATTCGAATAATGTTCGAATTTTCACCTTTTGCGAATAGTCGAATTCGAATAATGTTCGAATTTTCACCTTTTGCAAATAGTCGAATTCGAATAATGTTCGAATTCTCACCTTTTGCGAATAGTCGAATTCGAATAATGTTCGAATATTCACACTTTTCGAATATTCGAATGTTCGAATAAAAATTCGTTCGAAAAATTCGAATATTTATTCGAACTCGAATATTCGGTCCTCACTCTAGTGGCTATACCATTGGATAGTACTCAACGCCATGATCATGAATATCGCCCTAGTTTCGCACAAGGTTGAGTTTGAAGCACGTTATTCAAAAAAGACGCAAAAACGCGAGCCCGCTCGCTTTCTGACCAAATCCTACGAGCGGTACTGTTTATGATTGGCCCACCTGAATTTTTGGATCATAGTACATCACCAAGTTGTATATACTGTAAGCCGCAAACCCGATTAGATTCAAAAGTAAAAAGTCGAAATTGAGACCCGTCACGCTGGAAAATAGGGAAGAATCAGCAATCTGCGGGCTTGCTAAGAACGGAAACACCCTTGTACACACCTCTTTCTTCGGAAATTCAGAATAATCTGCGGATAAAATGATAAGCTCCATGCGAAGAAGTACATCCACCCGACGACGATTGTTGCGTAATTAATCGCATGTGATTTTATAACAGTTACTCTAACAAAAACATCTGCCAGACTGAAACTGGCGATGAGCTATAAAGATAGTTCCATCAGGTTTATAATACCAGTGTTTTCTTCTGTAAAGACTCGAAGGGATTTCCTAAACTTTGCAAAAAAAGTTCGTTCTTGTATTTTCCGCGTTATTCGAATAGCAAGCCGCGACGCGGTTACTGTTCACGAGATAATTCGATAGATATTGTCCCAGTTTTCTAACGCGTACCGCGTTTCCCTCGTAGCTGCGTCGCGGTTTGCTGATTGGACGACAATGACCATAAAACTCTTTAACGAGGATCTTTCCGGATCTGTTCATATAATGAAGCGCTACCTAGCGATGTGCTTTATCAGCCATTTTTTTTTCGAAATTCGCCTTGAGTTTTAAGAATATAATTTCTCGTTTCTCTAAATCGTCGCGAACGGTTATCTTACTACGGAAAATTGTCTTCTATTGGCAGGAGTAATTGGAGAGCAATATCTGTGCATCCTTCATAGATCAGGTGAGATTCTTGTAGATCTACGTTCAATGTGCTGGGGTGCATGCTGGCTCAATCAAGAACACAATCGGATGACATTCGAAAAGGCTTCACAAATCTCGGTCTCAAAAAAAAAGACTACACCAGTCTTATGCTCTTCAACTACTCGTGTAATTAGCTCTCTCTAGGACTTGCTTCTGCTTTCGCTCAAGGTTTTACAAACCGTGTTTTGAAAGTTTCAGGCTTGCGATAGAACATAAATAATCCCAGCTCAAAATTTCTCACATGCCTGGGGTAATCTCGAAAAAGGCATTCTCCTAGCTAGGCGAAAACTTACAGTTTACCGCAGTGTTAAAAAGACATGGTGCGCTTGCGGTCACACACTAAAACTACTGTGGAAGACGCCTAATTTCAATATCGATCGACACACAGCTGATTTTTGGGGTGAGTTACCGTTTTGCTTACTTCGGCATCACTTTTGTTACTGACTCTTATAATATTACAAATAGGGGCTTTTTTTGGTGTGCGAGAATTTGCCGTTTTTTTCGATTTTGAAACAGAATTTCGAAAATAAATACTTCGAAGCCCTAACAAACGGCTAATTTCCTTCACGCACTGAGAATGGCCTCTATTCGCCATATTTAAACAGTTACAAACAAAATTGATGCCGATACAAACAAGAAAACCCGTAACGTACACAGAAATCAGCTGTGCTGTCTATCGATAATGAAATTAGGAGTCTTCCATAGTTTTAGTGTGTGACCGCAACAGCACCATGTCCTTTCAACATTGCGATAAACTGTATCGGGTGTACTTAAGGGTGTTCAAAAAAATTTCCAATGTATTGGCTCAAACATTTTGCTGGAAGCTCTTCAGGGTGCTGAACACGTACCTGGGGTCCGCTTGTCACTATTCATAGAGTTACTGTAGGTTACGGCAGGCATAATGCAATTTATCTGGCTTCACATACGTACACAATCATTCGAAAATGGCCAAATGGGCGCAAAAATCGTGTTCTTCATTCTTCATTCCAGATAACCCCCATGGGGAGATTTTAGCCAAATCTGAGACCTCGACCAAACTACCGTATAAACACCGTAACCTACAGTAGTCTTTCAAAAATCGATTAACCAGCCTCAGATTCTTGTTAAAGGCACAGGACACCCAAAAAATTATTTTTCAGGTTTTATGCTTATCTTGGAGAGAGCCACACGCTGATCACAGCGGTATCTCTGGAATCGTCCAACACCCCCTTTGAACAGAGTTATGGCTCTTCAAAGATGCGTAGTTTCTGAGGGTCAAAAATTGGTGGACGAGTTGTCTCGGGCATGTAATTCTCTTCAATTGCAATCGTTGCGTGAGAGAAAGCCAGGATAAGGAGACAGTCCAGTAATGGACTGAAGAACGACGACCTGTTGGAATTCATCCATCCATCGAGCCGCTATCGAGTTCGAAAATCCGGAAGGGGGCCGGGCCTGTGGTGGTGAGCGAAGGGGGTCGGGCCTGTGGTAGTCGCTTATATCTCGCTTACTTGGATGAATTGAGATCTCGCATTTGGCACTTGTTATACAGGAGGGGTCTTCTACACAATTACATGAAAATCTCAAAATTCATATCTGAGGGTGTACTGTGCCTTTAAGTGCGTGAAATAAGCATCAGAAAAACAATGAGTCAAACCTATAATAGCATTTCCGAAGTCGTCAGAGGTCGCCTTTGGACCTTGAAATTTCATCTTCATGGGAAGTTTTCTACCGAATCACCTGGAATCTTTCAATTTCCAAAAGGTTAGATCTCAGATACGTAGCCAGCACCCGAAAGAACCCCTAGTAAAAGTTGTGAGCCAAACCCGAGGGATTTTTCCGAACAACCTAAAAATTGTCTTTCGGGAACTCTTATGTCTTTGCGGAACTAAGAAAACGCCCTTTTCTCAAATCCTGTGAGACGTTGGGAAGTTCTGAGCTCGGATTACATGTTTACATGTTCTTTCTAACACCCAAAATATCAAGACGCGGTTTTGTAAAATCTCGCGCGAGAGTAAAAGTAAGCGCCAGACAGGGTTTTGGCGCTAGTCCACCGTGTTCGGCGTATCGTATCAGGACCATAGGAGCGTTTTGCTTGGAAAGCGGAGAGAAATTAAACAAATCGGTCAAAATGGGTATATCTAGATTACAATTTCGAACTTGAATGCGACTGCATTTGCAGAAACGGGTAAAGAAAACGTCCAAGAAAACTACGGGATTCGTATGCCTCTTTGGTCATGTTTAACTCGTCTTAGGCGCTATTCATACTCAATGCCAGCGCGGAACGCGCGTCACGCGCTGGTGAAGCGTTAGAGCCTGAATGCGCCGGGCCATTCATACACAAACGCCACGCCAGCGCCAGGCACGCGCGTGCCGCAAAAAAACAGCTCGGGTGTTGTGCTCTTTTTAGATTCAAATGGGACCACAGACAACTTAGCGGCGCATCTCGTGTGAGAGATCTTAGAAGCGACATTGTTCAATATGTTATGTCTTCTTTCTCTATATGCTTGGTTATAACCAGTTGCGACCATACAGGTTGATTTTCAATGGTGTGTGGGCTGCTGAGGCGCATTTGTCTTCTGAGGAGCCAACTCTCAGTGAGCGTTTTGGGGTCAACTCGGGTGTGGTAATTAGAAAATCTGAGAGAGGCATGCAAGAATGTGCAGACACAGTGAACAAATCCAACACTTTTGAGAAGAAATAATCAATTCAGCGCCAAACTCCTCACTTGAGGTCGCACTTCGATTCATTATCAGACGGCAAGCTAGTACAGTTTGCTGGTTCAAGGTATGTCAAAGTGATCGGAGTTCGTCCAGTGATAGCCACCTCGCCAAGACCCGTTGATTCTGCTAGAGTTACGTTGTCCTCGAGATCGTAGTAGTCGCAGTGGTTGAAATATAACTTGACATCGGAAGCAAGGCTTACCCTGAAAATTTCGTACTTTACGCCATCTCTATGACTCGGCTCAGCGGCACCCGCTTTTTCAGAATCTCAACTCAGAGTTATCATAGAAATTGATTGCATTGAAAAGAGCGTGAAAATTTGGTTTAACCACTGAGATATGGTGTGGAACGGTTTCCTGAGAATCGAGAAAATTGGGGAAAAGCGCTCGATTTTGATGTTAATCTCCTTTTCTTTTTTTCCGGCGTTTATGATCTTGCTGGAACCCTTTCTGATGAATTAGGAAGCTCAATTCCGGAAGATAGGCTGAAAATGGGTGCAGCTAGCTCTCATTCCAATTTGAACCTGATGACTTTACTTTGAAGGGTATTTTAAATTTGTGGGTTACAGGTGACCGGAGAACTCATTCCCGCCGGGGCGCGGTGATGCAACAACCCGGTGTTTCATCCACCACAAACTGTACATCAACCGGGAAGTTTTTCTCTTTCCAGAATCGGGAGTGCAAGTCTCAATTTAAATGAAGCTTATTTCACGGATATCGGAATGCCTGAAATTGCGGCGGGTACGAGTTCTCACAGAATCTTCATTACATTTCCTATTTTTTCATAACTTGTTCTTATCCTGCACCAAATCATTTTCGAAAATATTTCGATACATTTTCATAATTCTTCTCACTTCTATTTTCTCGGAAGTATGACATTGCCAAATCGTTACTTTTTGGCAGTTTGGAAAGAGTGAGGCCGCGCTCTCCAAAGTGACTGACATCATCTCTGTGTACAAAGGCGATATTTTGGTTTCACAAAGCGATGCACTTTTCCGTATGCAGATCGAAACAGAAGTAACGTAGGGTTAGAAAAAAGCCAAACATTAGTCAGGTTCATCGCAGTGTCTTCTGAAAAGCAGAGGCGTTATGTGCACGAAGCTAACCTCCAAGAAGCTAATATCCTAGAATTTCATACATCAAGAACCCTTAGAGTGCAAAAACGGCTCGTGATATTCCAGGCGAAGCTAATGAGTCGTTTCTTCCATACCAGATTCCTGAGATTCCTGTGGGTTCTGACCGCTGCATTGGTTCGTTGAGGTCAGAGGTGTGCGGAATTTTCTATTTTAGGTCTTTTTTCTGTATACTGCGAAAAAAGCTTAAATTCGGCAGAAAACAGAAAAAACCGTGGAGTGCGATCTGTGGCAAATTTTCTTCAGAGACAAGTGGCCGGACCCATAGGCTTATGAAACCTCACCCGCAGTTCCTTATGGTGAACTCGTCTATCTCGCTACGGTGGATACCCGAGCTGGTGCGGTGTAGTGGCAGAAGACGCTGCTATTCGCTCAACTCGGTAGGGTTCAATCCTCGCCCAGGGACAACCAGATATACTGTCCCTACAGAGTTCTTGAATTACAATACCGCCCGCGACTTTGGGAAAAACGGCGTTTTCGGCGTTTTTTTCCGCCGCAAACCGCCGCTTTGTCATAACTTCGTTCAGAGTAGTCCTTTTGGGTCGCTAGGGGCATATTTAGAATCAGTATCGAGAGCTCTTCATTTTGAGCTCACACATGTCTTACCCTGCAAACAAGGCATATAGGGTTTACAGAATCAATCGAGTGTACGAAAACTGAAGCTGGGTATCAAATTGTTGTAAATATTTGAATTCATGCCAACCGCACAGATCAAGGACGAGTTATATACAAGTACAATACACGCACTACAATACCCGCACTAATTTTCTCAAAAACGCCGCAAAAGTCGCGAAATCGCGACTTTTCGTCATAACTTGGCTCAAAGTGCTCCAACTGAGCTCTGGAGGACATATTTCGAATCAGTATCGAGAGCTCTTTCTTTTCAGCATACACATGTCTTACGGGCAAACAAGGCATATAGGGCTTACACAATCAATCGCTTTGGCGAAAGGAAAAATCAAGTAAATTGTGGTTTTTCAACGTAATGCCACGTCCAACTCAACAGTGTAAACGATATAGACAGCAGGTAATCGAGCTGTCCGCAGCTGACCGACGTTTTCTACAAAGTTTCAGATTTTCGCATTTTCAAACCCGAATATTTTTGCCATTTCCTGAGCCACAAGCCTCCTTTTGCTTAGATTTACGGGCAGAAGCAATGCTTACCGTAGAATGTCTCTGATTCTCTCCATAATGAGAAACTACATATGAAGGATTCGACTGGGAAGTCGGCTGATCTGAAAAGCATTCAAGCCTTCTCAGATAAAAAACAGCCCACTTCCCTTCGGCCAAGTCGGCCTAGTCGACTTTGCGCGGCTCCAATCTCGTGGGCGTGGCACGGCGCCCCACTTTACGCGGAGAGAGAGGCTTTCTCGTCTTCCCGCGGAGTATCGGCCGGCAGTCGGCTATTCCTGGGGGTCATCGAACACTCACTCATCGATTCCCGCTTTGATATCACCTTGCACCACCCACTAGAGTGGGGCCAATGAACGATTGCTGAGCAGAGAAGGCTGTGTTGAGACTCTTTCCAAAACCCGCGCTGTGTGCGACGCTGGTCTTGGGCAGGTGAACCACTGTCCGTTAATGGCATCTGCGAGTGGGAAGACTGCAAGGACCGGTAAGTGTAGGAAGCTTCCCCGTTTAAGTTCACTCTTTACTTGTGAAGAGCAGTTCAAGATTGAATCCACAGAAGCGGATTTTTGAAATTTTGTTTTAGCACACCTTTACTTAAAGGGTGATTTTCAAATGTGCCGCGAACTGTTTTTCGACTGTCTTCTGCCAGTCATCAGATTAGCCGTAAGGCGGTGGAAGAAGGGCCGCAGAGTGCTTGTTCGCCGTGCACGGGCAGTCAACGAAACGGCGCTGCCGACTGCCCGCGACTGATCTGTTGGCCTTCCGCGGGAGGGGTTACGGGACGTCGGCTAGTGGTACCGCGGGAAGTATGATGTCTCTATCTGAGTTTTTGGAATGAACGTCGAGTGCGCTGCGTATCCCTTTAGGGATTGAGAAAGCCTAAACCTCTGACTTTATCTTATAGTGGCTTCCCTTACACAGAGGTTTGCCGTTGATGATACCCTCAGGAGGTATGCGATACAGTAATAAGGCGAAAACTTCGATTTTATGGTATAATAACAATAATGAGCTTTAATAGTACTAAGCGCCCGCTATTCATATAATCATTTGCTTAGCTCCCGAATATGAATACTTTCTACACACGGGCAGAAAAAGAGAACACTCAAGTGCCACCGCTCTGGTGGAGCGGGCAGGGTTTTGTCCCAGCTTTTCCATTCAAGTAAATTATAGGTTCGCGTTTTATATCATTCCAGTGGGGAATAATACAGAATCTGAACAAGATGAAGTGCAACGAATATGAGGATGGGACGGTTATATAATTGTTGAAACTGTGCCTAATGATGTAAAGATCTCCAATATTGTACGCTGAGCACTATTTATTGATTTTTTAAAAATTTTCTGTTTTCTGCCACTTTTTTGAGACTTTTCTTTGTTTTCTGTCGAACTGTATTTTCTGTATTCCGTTTTCAAATTTTTCTTAACACACTCCTGGTAGGGGTGCAGGCAGCGGTCCGTGAAAAAAGGTTTAGAATACCTGAGTATGAAAAGGTGATGAAAATGCGGACACGTGTACAGCCTTTGGTAGCGTCCATCAAAATCTAATGCTAACGATTTTGTAAGCAAGCAGACTCGTGCATTTTGGGTATGTGCAGAAAACTTCGACGAACTGACGTGTGTAAGGTTTGGGGCGTTCATGGGGACTTCTGGGTTTTGAAGCTCGCCATAAGCGAGCAGTCCTTTTGTCTGACGCCGCTATCCAGCAGTTGTATTTCGCCTTGATCGACGCCCACAACCGGTCGCTGGTCAGAACAGAGAGCTTTCTAGAAATGGCCCAGAGTTTACCTGGACTGGTAAGTAATGCTAGTCGTTTCCTCGACCTCTATCAGAACAACTGTCGGAATCGCGGTTAAATTTTGCTCGTCGCCTTTCACTAGTAATATACTGGCGCCACATACGGTGAGGCTCAGAAGTAACATCACCACCGTTCAGCAGAGAAATCGCTAGAAAAGATGAAACATTCGCAATCATGGATGATCATTTTCATCAGAAATAAAACTAAACAAAAGGCAAAACTGTAGCGCTCCAAGACAAAGTTGAATCAGACTAATACGCAGCTATGGAAAAATCATAATGAGGATCAAACCGTAAGTAACACTTCAAATGCATGGAGCTTTCACAAAAAAAAAACAGAGCCACAGTAAAGTTCACAACGAAAACTTATATTGGGTCCTGATCACCGCAGACAAACATTATAGGCGGTGCCAGAACGAAGCTGACTAGTTCCAACCCCTGCGAACATTTCTCACAGATTTTCAAGCTTACTGAGGAACAGCATAAGTAATAAGAAACAGCTAGGGGTGCTGACCGTCAACCGGTGACAAGTGACAAAATGGGTTCAGGTCTTTAGAAGGAGTCTTTAGAGAGCAGTGGAATGTAAGCACGAATTTACGTGGAGTGTGCAGGACCTTTAGAGAATTTTAGGATCTCCTTTGGAGAATTCTAAGAGTTGCGAGCTTGCTCTTTGCGTGAAACAATTTGCAAGTGTGTCCCTCCTGGCTTTCGGAAAATGAATGAAATGCGTTTCGTCTTCGTGATCTTGAAGGAAACGACGTGCAGTTCTAAAATTTTACAAGATTGAAGAGGAACTATGTGACTTGTACTTCTGGAACTTGGTTCCACGCAGCCGCATGCTCTGTATCGAGCCTCCTTTAGAGTAGCATTGCTGTGCGATGAGAAGGTCTGATAAACATGAATATTGATCGTGGTTGCGACGTGCGTCAATCCGCATTCAAGGCATGCTATCGCGTTGATCAACTATGGAAGTGTTAAAGTGTCCCTAAAGATATTTTTCTAGGAACGCCTCTCTGTCATTTTACTTACATGCCATGGTGAGTTAATTTGATCGGTGGAATCAGTGGCTGACACAGACTTTTCAAAACTGGTAGGAGCTGTTTTTTCGATCCTTTGCTGAATAATAGAGTACCGTCTGGACATTGTCCGAATTTGACTCGCAAATAATTTGTCTGTGATAGAGAAGTTCTCTCTCAGGAGCGGACAAAAAATGAGCAAGACGGTCGAGGGTCAAGAAAGCGAATGTTTTTTGCTTGGAGCGCGAAATTCTAGAAAGATTTTCCATTTACGAATGCTGAATTCCTCAAATGCGCCACTGTACATTATCAGCGCATACACAATCGACAGAGGGGAATACTGTGCTTCTCTGGGCCAAATTTCGGAGCGCAATTGCGTCTGGACACGCTTTGCGGCCGCGCGCTTTTGAGACAGAAGAGTTTCCAGAGCCGCAGCCGCCGATCTGTTGACTCTAGGTGGGTTTTAGAAACTGGAAACTAAATAAAATTGGAGAAAACTGTGTGAAAAAGCTATATCGAGTCGGCTTTGGCGCTGGAAACTCGACTGACTCGAGCGCGTGCGGCCGCAAAGCGTGTCGAGACGCAATTGCGGACCGGAGTTTGGCCCAGAGAAGCACAGTACAAGAAACGGGTAAAATCAATCACTCATTTTGAAAAAGAGCATTTTCACCACTTCTATGATGGAAAGATAGGTGACATTTTTGGCGCAGATACAGAGTGTGAAAACGACCCTCTTCTTCCGCATGAAAACAGTGTTTGGGGATTAAATCGTTACTGCGTATGTTTCAGACAGTGGTGAGAGACAGATAATCAGAAGTCAGTGAGCCAGTTAATGAAAGTTTTGTATCAAGCATTGAAGTGCAAGGCAGCACTCGGTGATCATCTACCTCATTATCTACGATTTCTTCGCTTCTTCATCACCTAGATATCAGCTACACCCTTCGCACGTGTGCTCCCACTCCCTATCTCTTCTCCATGCTTCTGACTACGGCTGATTTTCTGGATCACCTAGCCGTTTACAACGAAGTAATTTCAATAAGGTGTACTTCTGAGAGTACATTTTCCCAAATTCAAGTCTGTAACTGCTACGGGGATCTCCGAACCGAGGCTACAGAGGGAATTTCTCAGTTGGACGGAAAGGTGCAATACCCGCGCTAAGTTTTTTAAAAATGGGGAGCATTTGTCAATTTTGGCAAATAGCGTCCAATGCGTGTAACTTTTTTGAACGAAGACGTTTTTGGATTCTGAAAACGCTATCATACTCACAGCTCGAATTCCCACATAATAATATGCATTGTGGAGCGAACTTCCCTAAAATAGCTTTGTTTTTGAGTGAAAATGTTTTTGCGGTCGTTTCACAAAATCGTGGCGCGCGGCAAAGTGCGGCGAAACTTCGAGTAGTAATTGTACAAGTAATAGAAGAGCAATCTCTATTTTTTTCTTCGTGAACTAGAAGAAAGTGGGGCTGTCTCGAGAAATGTGCAGATTGAATTTCCGAAATCCTCCATTAAATACGCTCTGGAGCTTCCTGAAAAGTCGGACTTTTGTTGCGAAAGCCCCAGACCGATATCGTCTTCTTCTGAGGCGATGCATATGTATACCTACAATTTTTTGCGTCTTTGAAAGAACTGCTCAGCGATGTCATAAGCAATCTCCTGGCACAATTTCTAGTCGGAAGGAGAAGTTTCTATGTAGTGAATACATCGGGTGGATTGGGGCACCGTCCTGAAGCGTCTTCAGGGTTCCTTGCCAATAGCATGTCGCCGGGCATTTTCGTGCTGGAGGATCGCCTTTAAATGCGTTTTCACAAACTAGGGTCTATAACTAGGGTCTAAATTATGCTCACTAGCATCAATTGTTGTTGGTTATGTTTCGAACTAATGGTTTTTTCCATAGGATGGAGCAGCGATTTCTTTACTCAAGAATCCGCTGAATTTTTTCAACTTTTTTTTTCAAAAATTTCTGAATATTGACATGAAGTTATTTTAAGCATTTAAATTGATAGAACATGTCATATGCAAAGCAACTGATGTCACCCCGCAAAATGGTTTTTTTCGGCACCACTGTTGACATGGTCAGAGCACAACTAAAACATGAACTTTTGGAGAGAATTGACGGAGCTTTAACATGCAGCACTAGTTGGCATGCTACGCAGGTCAACAAGTTTGTTGCGCCTAACTTTGGAGAACCCTCAAAACTTACTCGAATGGGGTGATAAGAAAATATGAAGCGAAAACGGCTGGACCTCCGTGGAAGATTTTGACCCACCACTAAACTCAAGATTACGATAGGGAATTTGCAGCCAAACTTCAATATGTGGGAGGGGAAACAACCGAAGTTTGCGATAAGGAGTGTCTTTTAATCACAGCGAACGTCACCGTACGTTATCATTAGACGCCGTTTAATGAAAAAAGGGCAAAACCGCGTTCTTAGGCTATCACGCTGATCACGTGTACGGCGTACTCGGACAGTAGGGGTTCAGTACGTCAGCATAATACCGTTAGTAAGCCGCCAAAATTGATTGGCAGCACCCGTGCTGTGGCTGCTGGTAACAGCAGGATATGCTGGCAACGACCAGGAGCTCCTGCTGCTTGTGCTGGCGTACTAACGCTTTGTTTATCGTGGCACGCGTGCTATTGCCAGCCCCTCTCTCCTAGTGTCTGCTGACACTCTCCTCCATTGATTTGTCTGATACGAATGAACATTGCAGCATCCTCTTGTACGACGGCGGCGGGTATATAAGGCAGCCAGTCTCGCTGAGGGGGCAGTTGGCCGTTTGAGGCCAGTCCGAGGAGGTGACCTTGTGTCACTTTTCGGACGTTAATTTTGAACGCTGAGGGGATCATCCCCATGGCCCATCGCGAGGGAAGCCTCCTCGTTGTGGACCGTGGCGAAGATGATGCCCTTGTTGCGGACCGCGGCGAGGATGGCCTCCTTGCTGCTGGCCGTGACAAGAATTATACCGAACTCCGGTAAGGAGGGTGGCAGTCCAAATTCTGTCGATAATGAGCGTTAGTACGCCCGCATACGTTGGCAGGATATGCTGCCACAACCAGCAGCTCCTGTACACAACGAGCGATAGTACGCCAGGTATGCCCTGGCGTACTAACGGTAATGTGCCGACGTACCAAGCCCCGACTGTCTGAGAAGCTCGAGAACATAACCGATCAACCTTGACGACCTCACAAGTAAACGTGCTTGCTCAGCACAGCATTCGATTGCTGTTGATTGATCTGTGGAAGCTGCTTGTCTTTCTAATACTATGATGCTGATCTTCCCTGTTGCCAAATTCAACCACCCCACTATTTTTTACATATTTTTGAAAGCTAGTGACCCGGTTCTCTGTTGTCCTCTGAAGCAGAAGTTCTAGTCACATATTTAGTGGGTCAGAAGGATTACTAGATTGACACAGAACAAATGCGCTGTCATAAGAACACTTTGCGGCACCAGTCGTGGTCGTTGGCTCGAGTACGGACGTTAGGCCTGAATGGTGAAAAACGTACTGCAATCAGCCGCTCTCGCGGTTGTCCGTCGCAGCGCAGCGCACTGCGACGATTGTCATCGGCAGCAACGCAGCCAAATAGGCCGGAGTCATGCTTCTCGCGACGAGCGACAGCGATAGTGCATATCACGCATATCGAATTTCGGTCGATATGCAAGACAAACATAACGACGCGTCGCCGATCGCGGGAAGTATGATCCTGGCCATACAGTATCGTGCCGGGTGTTTCTTGGCCCTCAGCGACAGCGACGTCGCAGTGTTCTGCGACCGCGACCGGTCTGTCTTGAGATATATCAATGGCCTAACGTGTCCCGAGGGCTTTTACAGAACCATGTTTCGATAGTTGTAGGTATGGGACACAGCATCGATAGTCTGTATTCCTAATCCCCTAAATGCCTCAGAGATTCACAGGAGATCTCCAAAAGTGGGCATTTTCATGACTTCCCGAAGAGAAAAGAGGTACATACACGAATGGAAATTTTTAGGGAGTTCTAAAAATTGTTCCGGGTTGAGCTCAAAACTTTTTCAAGGGGTTGTTTTGGGTGCTGATAACGAATCTGAGGCTCATTTGTCAATATTCAAAAAAAATCCGTCTCATTTGGTCGGGGGCTTTAGAATGGGGAAAATTCTGCTGGCCATATGCGACTTCTGACGATTTCGACAATGCTACGACGGAATCGCCCCAAAACTTTTCCATAGAGGTTTATTTGGGCTGCCTCACATAAATCTGTGGTCGGTTTATCGATTTTCCTTGGATTGCGGTATGTAGCGGTGGGTTTACGGTAGCTCGCTTAAAGGCAGTGGTCGCGATCAAATATGTTTGTCGTTTTTTTCTCTCTAAACCCTTTTCTGGGCCTCGAGTAGTAAGACCTATAAGGAAAAATCGCGAAAAATCCACTGTTTCGGATCAAATTTGAAGCTTGAACTTTCTTGTCTTTTGATGGTGGACGAGCCCACTCCACATCATCGGCATCGATGACTTATATCAAGATCATCAGCTGGCTTGAAATTGAATTCCAGTCAATAAACCTTCGGATTTATGTACACATCTAGTCACAAACATTGACTGGAGTGCTTTCTTTCATTGTTCAATTGTTTTTATTAGGTAAATTTGCATTTATTCCTTCCTTTGAATGTCGATGATTTTTGACTGCTCGAGACTGCTATCTTTTTGGTCGGCGCTGTGCACGTGTGCACGAACTGGCTTCTTTGGGCACTAGAAGCTCTAATTCTAGCCCATTTCACCTCGCTACCTTCAGAATTTTTACGCTGTTATTGATCTAAGCTGATTTTTGTAGTTTTTTCGATAACGCTTTTCATCGTGACCACTGCCTCTAAGGTGATTTAACTCAGAATTCTTCTCAGGGGTGTTTTTTGGGACGGCGAACACGAATTTAAATTCCATTTTTCGATTTTCGAAATTTTAAGGTACGTAACGCCAGTTTAATCGCAGTATGCCTACCGTAACCTACAGTAACCCTAAGTCTGGCTACAAATAGACCCCAGATTCGGGTTCAGTATCCTAAATAACCCCCAGTTGAAATATTTCACGTTCGACTTTCCATAGTTGAAAGTTTTGGGCCAAATCCGAATTTTTTTCTGAACACCCCAGAAATCCTCTGATAGGGGTACCCTTAGCTTTTTGTGGAGCAACGAAAATGACATTTTTTGGAATCTTAGCAGCCAATTAGGGAATTTTAAAGGCATCGTACGCGCGAAAAAACCGTATCTCATTTTTTCATGTTTTTGCGCAGGCAATTCTCTGGCATACAGAATAAGAGTGGAAAGGCTCTACAAAACCATTAACTTTCGCAAAAAACCCGTTTTGAGATGTCTCGAATTATTCACTTCCCACCCCTCCGTCAATTTCGATGTGTCTGGTGCAATACGTCGGAAGTTTTTTTCTCAAATGTCGGATGTGTTTTTTGCTCTAAACTTATTAAGTGGGTGGATTTCTCTTGCCCTCCGTTCAATGGAATTTATTCTAAAAAAAGAGAAGTATCCATTGGGCAAGTTTGGATGTCAGAATTTTCCAAATTAAAGATTTCAAATGCTGAATCATCTGCGCCTGTGATGGCGCTTCTGTTCCTTGTGCTAGATGGTTGGTGAAAACTGATGGCGGATCGTCTTTTTGAACCAATCCAACTTCAGAACCATATGTTTTTGACGCGCAAAACTTCACCGACGTGGTCCATTCATGAAATTGAGCCTGAAAAATGGAAATTGGCTTTCAGCGCGAACGATGCCTTTAAGCACGGGCCATTTATGTACTGTTACAGACCTACAGCAACGACCACATGGTTCTGAAGCAGGCCTTAGTAAGTGAAACATTTCTGAGAATGTACGGGTCCGAGGCATAGCCAGCATCGACGGTGATGGAAATTTTGGATTGCACGGAGAGGAAGCTGTACAGACATTTGTTCGCATATTTCCTGCTGTGAATGCGCCATTATCAAGACATTTACAGGCCATAAAACGGCCAATGTCTCACCGTCGACTGCGTACCACGCGCTGCGCGACCGCACGTGCGTCGGAAGCAGACGAGTTTTGGCCGCCGCGCGAAGACTTTCGGCCGCCGCGCGGCGGCCGAAACGTCGCGCGGCGCCAAATCTCGTCGCGCGGCGGCCAAAACCCGTCTGCTTCCGACGCGCGTGCGGTCGCGCAGCGCGTGGTACGCAGTCGACGGTGAGACATTGGCCGTTTTATGGCCTGTACAGTGAAATCGACGGAATGCAACGACGCTTGTCACGAGAGCGGTGCCAGCACCTTCTAACGCCTTCTCAATCTGCAATAGAAAGTTGACATCGATTGTCCGGACACGTTCGAAAAGTATATTGTTGAAAACACTACAGCTTAAGATTGTTTCCATTTCCTGACTGATAACGGCCACCTTGATGTAGGAGGCAGCATTGGAAAGATGTGGGAGAAAATAATTTTTCACCGAAAAAGATGACGCCTGCCCGCATCTATCGAAACACGGCCGATCAAGTCATTTTTACCGCGAGTTTCTCATGAATATACAGCAGCGGTGGGCAGAAGTATCTGGGCACCCCAATCCGCAGGATTCCATTGTTCCTGTGTATCCTTTTGAATCTTGAGCGAAAACGCAGAAACCTAAGATATTTTGATCAGTAGTACATAGAGTCTAGTAGATGAACCAAACTATGCCGTCCAGAAGAGACTCCTCTCCATGAGAGAGACGGTCCGAATGGCTCTAAATGCTACTGGCTTGATTCCTGAATAGATATCCCCTACCTGGGCTACTAGGGCCCTTTTCGCAACAATTCTACATTGAGGATGGTGTTCTTGAAGACCAAAGTGAACTCAGTTACCGACCACAAAAGTCTTTTTTCGCACCAACTACTCCCATAGCACTTTCTAATCGAAAAATGCTAGTCATTCACCTAGGCAATGCTGGTGACCACTAAAGTGGTGCAGATAGCATAACATGGATTATTTGACGTGGCCAGCTTGCAGTTCCGACCTCTGTACTATGGAAAAGATGTGAGGACCTAGGTAAGCTTCAAGAACCGCCAGGTTTCTCCAGCTATGGAGCAGGAAATGGCAATCTAAGAAGCATGGCGCAACATTGCATCATGAACACTAAGCAACCTCACAGCGGATATGTTTTGCTGACAGTTCGGTAAGTATCGCGGAATAACAATAGGTCCTCAAAAGCCATGTGGTATCTTTTTTTTGTCCAATAAAAAAAACTTTTGTAAGCGGTCGTATAGTTTCGAAGCGGTCCAAAATTCGAAAAAATTCCACAAAATGAGTTGGAGTTAGGGTATGAAAACGGAACATTGAAACGTTGTTTTTCGAAAAACTACGTCACGTATGTTGCGGTAGCTAAAATATCGTGTTCATACCGTCTTCCTAATTATTCGCCTCGAGTAATGAGAAAAAAGGACCTCTTATTCGTGTTCAGCTCCCCCCCCCCACAACAACAAAAACTGGTCCTCAAAAAGTATATTTAGTTCGAAATGGACCCTTTGCGTAAGCATCCTTCTCTTATCGGTACACATCAAAGTTGGCTTCTGCCTATGCTCTACATGACTTCCTTTTGTCACAAATAGCTTCTTTTTTTGGAAAAGAATAATTATACATTTGTGCCGCCAAATATCATTGCATACTCAATGAAACTTTTATTAAAGAATACATTGAAATCAAAATGCTCATATTCACACCTGTTAATTGAAAATTATCGCGGAACCTATTTACAAGCTATCAACATATGAAGATCATTAGTAAATATATCACATTAGAATTGCACATCATGAAGTATGGGCTCCTCAGGCGGGTTAATACTACCGTGATTGGGTGGTGATTCAGGACTTTGGGGTGAAATAGGATTTTCGACGCCCTCATAGTCAGCATGCACAACATCTACTCCCCTATACAAAACATAGTGTTGTACAATGAAGATTATATCGAAACATATTGAAACCAGACCCAAACCAAACTTCACAGGATTCCCATAGAATGCCACCCAGTCATCAACGTTTATACACTGAAGAACCATCTGGAGAATGTCCAGACTGCCACCGGCGAAATCCAGCAGAACGTTGCCGATCGACCAGCCAACGGTACTTTTCCGCCGAAAATTGAAGTACATCTGAAAAAAGTATGAACACTCTGGAGAACTATGTTCGGTGCTAAATTCCAGAGTCGGTCCCTGCTTGTTGGCGTCAGTGTTCTTCATAGGAGTGAGTTAGGAATGATCTCCTTCACATGAAAATGAAGGAGAAATGCCGAACTAAGCAAACTGCGACTAGTGTCTGATGCTAGGATCACGTAAAAACGGTTTCGGAGCTTTCACCGGAAATAGAATGCATCGGGGTCCATTGCAACAATAATACAGCAAGAACGGCTGAAAAAGAGCCATGAGTAGCCCTATACGGTCTTAAAACTTAGTTGTGCTATGCCCGCCACGCCCACTCACTCAATGGCCAACAAGCAAATGCGCGGGTAAGGCAGGGCACAACCAAGTCTGAAGGCCGTATAGAGCTACCTATGACTCTTTTTAGTGCCGCGTCAAGGCTGAAGAGGTCTGCGGAGTTGGAGCCACCGGCGAGTAGTCGCCGAGCGTCAGCCATTGACGCGGCAACAAAAATGTTTTCGACCATTAAAGAGGTCTGCAGGGTTAAAGTCGCGGCAATGCTCGCAGCGACGAACAGGGCTGGGTGATGTAAAGTCGATTACATGCGGCGACGAGGGCGGCCGACGCAGCGTGAAGGACGATGAGGGGGCAACGCAAAGTGTTTTGACGCCGCGAAGGCCCTGCGTCACAGCCAGCGAGCGGCAACTGACGCGGCGACGATAATGTTCGGAAACATTTTTGTCGCCGCGTCAAGGCTAACGCTCGGCGACCAGTCGCCGGTCGATGCAACGCTGCAGACCCCTTATCGTTGCGGCGCGTCGATTGCCACTCGCTGGCGAAGACGAAGGGCCGTGGAAACGTCAAAACGCTTCGCAGTCTTAGCTCGTCGCCTTTAGGGATCTGCAGAGCTGCAGTGCCTGGCGAGTGATCGCCGAGCGTCAACCTTGACGCGGCGACTAAAAGATTTTCGACCATTATCGTTGCGGCGTCGGTCGCCACTCGCTGGCGAAGACGAAGGGCCGTGTAAACGTCAAAACGCTTTGCAGTCTCAGCTCGTCGCTTTTATGGGTCTGCAGAGCTGCAGTGACCGGGGAGTGGTCGCCGAGCGTCAACCTTCACGCTGCGACAAAAATGTTTTCGAGCATTATCGTCGCGGCGTCGATTGCCGCATGCTGGCAGTGACGCTCGTCGCCCTTCACGCCGCGTCGGTCGCTCCCGTCGCCGAATGTAAGCGGTATTGCATCACCCAGCGCTGCTCGTCGCTGCGAGCAACACCGCGACTTCAACTCTGCAGACCCCTTTTCACGCCGCGACTCTGTAGCCGTCGCCCAGTGTAATCGATATTGCATCCCGCAATGCTAGACGCCGCGAGCAACGTCACGACTTCAACTCTGAAAGCCATTTGACGCTCGGCGACCACCCGCTGTTCACTACAACTCTGCGGACCCTTTAAGATCTCCTCAGATTGCGATCGCAAGGAGACGCGATTGTGTGCACCGCCATGCGACCATACAGTCGCCGTGCAAATGCATAGCGATGTGGTCGAGGCATCGAGTCGCCGAACTGTGCGACTCAAGCACTTTTTTGAGGCGACTGTGCTTAGGCGAGCTGCGACCTGATAGAACGACGCGACCAGATCGATGTGAGCACTTTCTACTCGATCACGTCGCAGTGCGATCGCACTCTGAAAGAGGCCTAAATACTCCAACCCCAAAATCGTTTCCCGTGTCTCCTATTTTTCTTGGAGAGAAATTTATATTGATTAAAATGATGTGTCCAAATTCGCTCAGAACCCACTATGAAAAAAAAGGAAAGTGCTGTAAGCACTGGAGATAAGGCGCCTGTCTCCCCAAATCAACAACAGGGATGAGATGATAGATGCGATGCGCCTTATCACATGACAGTATCCATTGAGGAAACCCTCAACATTCGCACGCGCAACTGCTGCTTTATTAAATTGGGATCTCGTAGAGGGTGAGCATGTCAGAGCCGTTGATTTTGGCTACTCCAAAAAGGGCTTTTGCAGACCGCGCTAATCGGCTTTGCAACTCGCTTGGTTAGTACTTTGCATTGTTTACTACGACCCTGCTAGATACTTGCTGTATATTTGAAACATTACAGGCTTGATAAAGTATACACCGAAATATTGCCAATAAAAGTGATTCTCAAAGAAGTTCTCAATTGAGCGTAGAAGGAACCAACAAGCACTTTTTACTCACACTCATTGTTTCTCATACAACGGAAGAATCGTCTGCCCTTACTCACGCATTAGTACCACGTTTTCTATATAACCTCTTAGGCTCTCACGACCCTGCTCAACTCTAATTCAGAACTTTCGATGTGTTCTCCTTTTGTTGAGTATTAGGGGTGTTTTCCGATTCTCGTTTATGATTTACGAGATTTTTCAGAACTAGTAGATGAAACGCAGATGTATATTTATGCACAGTCCCGATCGTGGAATGCCAATCTCTTAACTCAACAATGCTTCGCCAGGGCAAAACCCAGCTTCAGCCATACGTTCGCGTGGGAATCAGGGATCGGGAAATTTGTAGAAATAGTGCAACAAAACAGGCGTTGCATGCTAAACGCCTCTGTATTACCTTGGACAAGAGCCGAAGAGCAACGTTCACTCGCAATGGACATTTCCCGAGTGACGATGCTTTTTCATTAAAGGCAGTGTCCACGATAAGTTTCGTCCTCAGTTTTTGGCCGGAAATCGAAAGTTCAGGGTCTCATTGAAGCACTGGGGTCGAAGGAACGAACGAAAACGAGGCCGAAAGAGCTCCATACGGCTCCGAAGTCCGCTCGCGCTAGCCCTTCCGCTCGCGGTCGAGTTTTCCGAGGAACAGTTTGGTCCGCATCTACATTAGTATTGGAGCGCGAGCGCGGCTAAGTTTCAGCATTGGGGCACATTTGCACACGCTGTCTACTTCAGGCCCATGCCAGCCAGGGATGTGCGGCAAACGATTTTGAGATTTCGGCAATCGGCAAGAAAATACAAAAAACGGCCGGCAAACGGCAAACGGCAATTGGCAAATGGCAAAAACCTGACCCCTTAGATTGACCCAAAAGTTATTCACATGTGCCGCTATATTTGTTTTTCTTCTTTTTTTCCAACACATATGTCAACATTCTAATAATTCCAATTCAAAGGAGTAGTTTCATGTTAAAGCATCAGATGAACAAAAACAGGACATGTGGAACCTCATGGAAGTCAAAGGAATCGCCGCTGCGGCCTCGCGAGGAAGCCAGTGTGGTGACGGCGGCGCAGTAGTGCGGCTGCGGGTCCGCGGTAAAGCCACTGCGGCTCCGCGGTGGTGACACCGCGGCTCCGCAGTGGTGCGGCTGCGAGTCCGCGATTGGCGGCTGCGTTCTGACAAAACAGGTTTCGACTGCGAGTAACTTTTATGAAATGAGTCATAATACAACTGGGTGGGCCTACGAACAAAAATACACATAAGCGGTGCTTACGTCCTCTGTCTGTTAGGGACAGAGTGTATTCCCGTTATTGCGAGCTAAGAGATACGGGATGTACGTCAAATTTAGGCTACTGAACCAGCAAAAATCTCGTTCTACCATATATAACTGTGAATCGTAGTCGAATCGGTTCGCTGATGCATCCTCGCGCAGTTCGTGCGGTTCCAACACGGAACTGCCGCGGTACTGTCGCGGCAATGTCGCGGCGTCGTCTACTCTCAAGACACTGCAACAAAATCTCCGCGGCACAGTAATCATCACGGATCTGCTGCGGTACTACCGTGGAACCATCGCGGCACAGTCGAGGGTCGAGAGAATTTCTTTGTCAGCTCACGTTAGGTTACAGTTTTGCCCGAACTTACCGCGAGCTGAAAAAAGTTCAAACATCTCCAGAACTTTTTTCTAAATCAATATTTTCCAAAAAAGACCAAATGATCCATTCTTTGGGGAATTTCTTCACACTATGCGCATCTAGTGGCTCATAACGCGGCATGGCATGCGAGTGCGTAGTTTCAGCAATGTGTGGTCTCTTACCTGAAAATCGTCAAATAATTAACTCGCGCTTAGCTGCAAATTACCGCTAACTTACCGCCAGTGAACTCGCGTTTTTGAAGCCATTTACTACCACCTTAGATGAGTCGAAATCCCGGACAACGGTTGAGCGATCAACGGATATTCGGGTAACCCCTAGCGACTACATGGCCGCAAGCATAGGCGGCGTTTCCTTTCAATGTTTTGCCAATTTCGCCGGAAAAAAATAACAAAAATTTCGGCAAACGACAAAAAAGTCTCAAAAATGGCCGGCAAACGACAAACGGCAAACGGCAATTGCCGCACATCCCTGATGCCAGCTCAACGGATCCACCGCTGAAATGTGGCTTTCAAGAAGAAGAGCTAATTTTGTATGTTTCGAAGCGTGTTTCATGATTCTTTCTTCACTGATGAAACAGTCAGACTCTAAACCTTCGTTTTCTGGGGGGAAACTCGAAAACAATTTTTATCGTGGACACTGCCTTTTAAAGGCAGTGTACGCGCAAAAAATCGTGTTCAAGTTTTTCACTATTTTGAGCAGGTAACCTCACCAGGTTGTGATATATCGCAAAAAGACCACCCAAAACACTCAAATTCTGGAGAGAAATTCGTTTGAAAATCCCGAAGCATTCACCTTCCTTTTTCAACGTCTGTCCGGTGTGTCTTGTGTAATACACAATTGTCGGAAAATGCTGGACGTCTGAAAGTGTTTAGCCCCTGTAACTTCTTAAATTGATTATTTCTTTTGGCCTTTTTAGTGTCAGGAATCCTATTAAAATAAGAAGCTTCCGATACACACGTTTGAACGCGAGAATTTCTCGAAAGTAAAGAATATGGACATTGGGATTTGCTTGGGGCCTGTTGTGGCGCTTCTGCTCCTTGTGCTAGATGATCGACCGGGAAAACGCCTTTTCAGACCACGGAGCGGTTTTCGAAAGGCTGTAGCATTACGAGTACCCAGCTTTGAGGTCTGAAGCTTTGCCAACTATCTCCACTGGGTTCAAACATTGGATTGATATGAAAAAACCAAGTGCGGTTTTCTGCGCGGACGCTGCCTTTAAGTGCAACTGTCCGATAATCTCGCCACTCAACCGCTCACCTGTGGAAAGTACTTCGACAACGTGACGGCCATTTTTACATATGAGAAGCACATTATGAACTGGAGGAGATTAATGTATCTCAAGATTTCGGCCATTCCTGAGAAGCAGGAGAAGAGAATCAGAATCGAGGCAAACACCATGCACACCTTTGATACCCGCTGATTATCACGCTGAAAAGGGTGATGTAGTCGCAAATTTATCAGAAAGAGGGAAATGATATACAAAGTTATAGAAAACAACTAACTTCATAGATGAAGCACTGAGCTGCAGTTACAGCGCTCGCCAGAAAAGCGTGAACGGCAAAAACCACGTCATTTAGTAACACAGGGATTGGACTTCTGGGATGCTCAGACTTGTAGAGGGCCTGTAATATGAGAAAATCAGGAAGACTCCGTCTTTCCTTCTGAACCACTAGTTATAAAACGAATGAGAGCTGCTTACCTGAACTTTTGGATCATAATACATTACCAGGTTATAGGTACTGTAAGCCGCAAAACCAATTATATTCAAGAGTAAGAAATCGAAATTAAGACCTGTTACGCTGCAATACAATCAGTACTTATTAGCAATTCCATCGCATTTTAAATACACCTTACCTAAAAATAAAAAAAAACATTTACGAACCTTTTTCTTCGAAAATTTAGAATAATCTGCGGATAAAACGATAAACTCCATGCGAAAAAGTACATCCACCCGACAACGATCGTTGAAAGATTAAGTGCATGGGATTTTATAACAGTCACTCGTACGAACGCATCTTCAAGGCTGAAATTGAGCCATAAGAATTCCCGAATTCAATCTTCAATCCATTCCAAACATTCGAAACCCAGTTCATCTTAACATAATTACAGGAATAAGAGTCTCAAAATCGCGTTGTATACGTTATAGACAATCAATCTCTTACATAGAAATGTTTGCCACAGCCGACCCAGCAACGACTAGGAGATTCTGAAAGACTCGTAGACAAAGCCGTTTAACGTAGTAAGAATCTGGGATTTGAGAAAGACTGTTCTGAAGGTGGAAGACGTCGCTCTGTCTTGAGTGGATGCCACCTAGACTTCCCCGGTCTGATACCCTTCCATAAATGCCCACCCAGCTCTGCCTACTCATTTCCGATAGATTACCGCGACTGGAAGTTTTTAAAGCGAAAGCTCTTGAATAATCGTATTTTCTGTCGATTGTGCAGAGAATGAGCCAAAAAAAGGCTTGGGGTGCGATCTAATCGCGTGCCACCGTTTACGAGCTGCCATGAGTGCGTAGTCTTTCCTGTAGATAGGAAAAGCTTTGAATTTCAAGATTGTTCAGTTCTTGCACGCTGTTATGAAATCTAATTTCATGGTCGCCCGTGATTTTTTCTTCTTCATTAGGAAATCTGCCAGTTATCGACTGCCCCTTATTTGGCGCAATTCGCACAAAACAAGCAGCTTCTGAAATCGATTAGCAGCGTTTGCTTCTGCATTTTTTCCGGATAGTCTCAGAAATGACATAGCATTCATAAAGAATGATTGTTTATGACATATCATGCTACATATACATAGAGGTCTGTCACCTCTGTCATATCATGCTACATATACACAGATAAGGGACACGTATTCTTCAAGTCTGCCTGGAAACAGAAAAAGTGTTCTTTATGAATGTCTCTTGCTCAACTGCAAAGAAAATAATCCGGTGGACTTTCGAAAAAAAATTGTCACAGTCAGCAAAGCCAACGCTTCTGACAAAAAGTGATCGATGTTGTCATTTCTTACTTGAGGTCACATTTTGATGTATTAGCAGACTGCAAACTCGTGCAGTTCGCAGGTTCGAGGTAGGTTAAACTGATCGGTGTTCGTCCAACGATAGCCACCTGGCCTCGGCCGGTTGACTCTGCCAGCGTCACATAGTCTCCAATATCATAGTAGTCGCAGTGATTGAAATACAATCGGACATCGGAAACCAGGCGTACGCTGAAAAAAAATCATAGCTCAGGTCACCTCTGTATACCTCAACTTTTAACGGTAAAAACTTTCTGCGTAACCACTGACAACTTTGTGTACGATAGAGGTATTTCTCTACATAAGTACGCGCACTGTAATCTTAGATACCCATTTCGGACGATTATGAGACAACTATGGATTTTCTGATAGTGACACGCTACACCGTCCGATTAAAGACAGTGATCACGAAGGAAAAATCTCTTTTTTTTTCACAGAAAAAAAGAGCTTTAGGACCTAGCGATCAAAAAAGTAAAGAGAGAATCACGAAAAACCATCCGGAAGTGGGTGAAAATCGCATGGGCCAGTCAACCCATTGGGCCACCCCGCCTCCCAAACTAATCCTTTCTGAAGAAGCTTGAACATGTACACAGCCGATCAGCAAAGGTAATAGATCTGATAGGTAGCAATGGATAAGGTGGATCACGTTAACACATGAAAAGACTTCATTCCTTTACACCTGTGAATCCCTACATTCTCAAAAACATGACGTCACACAAGAGGTCCTGCTTGGGAGGAAAAAATGCACTTTCGCGTCACTTTCTGCAGTCCCTTCTGGCGCTGCTGTCAAAGTAGGCTGTTGACCTATTATAATCTGTAAGAAGCTGAACACCCATGATTTATCGTGACCACTGACTTTAGGTGCGCTCTCTTAAAGGCACAGGACACCCAGAAAATTATTTTCAGATTTTTATGCTTTTCTTGGAGAGAGTCACACGCTGATCACAGTGGTATCACTGAAATCGTCCAAGACCCCCTTTGAACAGAGTTATGGCTCTTCAAAGATGCCTAGATTTTGAGGGTGAAAAACTGGTGGACGAGTTGTCTCAGGCCTGTATTTCTGTTCATTCGCAATCGTTGCGCGACAGCGAGCTAGGGTAAGGAGACAGCCCGGCAAAGGACGGAAGGACGACGACTTGTTGGAAATCATCCATCCGTCGAGCCGCTATCGAGTTCGAAAATCTGTAAGGGGGTCGGGCCTGTGGTGGTGAGCGATGGGGTCGGGCCCGTGGTGGTCGCTTATATCTCGCTTATTTGGAGGAAATGAGATCTGGCATTTGGCACGTGTTATACAGGAGGGGTCTTCTACACAATTACATGAAAATCTCAAAATTCATATCTGAGGGTGTACTGTGCCTTTAAAAGGTGACTTTGTGTGAGAGATTGGTGCTCTGAGCCAGTTTTGATTTCCTCCTAATTCACTCCAAATCTTTACCGATTCGTCAATTTCGATGTTAACCGAATAATATGAAGCCTCATTACTCCTAGCTGCTAAAAGCTTAGCTAAAGTAAATGAGCGGTGCATGTACCTGGACTGGTAGGTGATGTTAGTTGTTTCATTAATCTCTATCAGAACATCAGTTGGATTAGCGGTTAAGTTTCGCTCGATTCCTTGAACTAACGAAAATCCAGTGCTACATAGTGCAAGGCATAGGAATAGCATAACCACCGTCCAGCGGGGGGTTCCTGAAATCAACGAAACTTAAGCGAACTGAGGGAAGGATGACTATTCTAACGAAAACCGAACAAAAGCAAATTATACATATATATATATATATATATAACTACAAATTAAAACCAGACTGCGTTCGAATGATAGGCGAGGAAGCATGTCCAGTCGCATCGGAAATTCTAGTCCAGTAGAGTGCAACTCTCATATTATATATATATATATATATATATATATATATATATATATATATATATATATATATATATATATATATATATATATATATATATATATATATATATATATCCTCATACTTAAAGCAGTCATGTCCCGTTGTGTGTCTGTCTCTGTGTGTGTGTGTCCCGCCGATCTTGGGAATGGCCGATCAGAAATGTTATAAAATGGTACTATTATGTAGGTGGGTAGGACATATCTGGGTTCCCAAAAAATCAGCTTGAATCATCTCTTGCGCGCCTCGGGGCAACCGACTTTGTCCGTGGGGCGCACTTTTGGCCGTGGGTCAAGAAAACTTCTCAAGTCGTCTAACGCTAGTAGGGCTAAGCACTCATCAAGTCGGAAGGTATTTAATAGTAATGGATGAGACGCCGCACAGAATCGCTAGGGTTCGCGGGATGCAGGGCGTTACCGATAGTGTGCAGGACCTCAGTGGGAGCGTGCAGGACGTTATAGAAAGTGTGCAGGGCCCCAGTGGGAGTGTGCAGGACGTCATGGAAAGGGGGCAGGACACCAGTGGGAGAGTGCAGGGCGTCATGGAAAGTGTGCAGGACCCTAATCGGAATGTGCAGGACGTCGTAGAAAGTAGGCAGGGCACCAGTGGGAGTGTGAAGGACCTAAATGGGAGTGTGCAGGGCGTCGTAGAAAATGTGCAGGACCCTAATGGGAATGTGCACCACGTCGTAGAAAGTAGGCAGGGCACCAGTGGGAGTGTGAAGGACCTAAATGGGAGTGTGCAGGGCGTCGTAGAAAATGTGCAGAACCCTAATAGAAGTGTGCAGGACGTCATAGAAAGTGCGCAGCTCAAAAGTGGGACTGTGCAGGACACCAGTGGGAGTGTGCAGGGCGTCATTTAAAATGCGCAGGACCGTAATAGGAGTGTGCAGGAAGTCATAGAAAGTGCGCAGGTCCCCAGTGCGACGGTGCAGGACACCAGTGGGAGTGTGCAGAGCGTCATAGAAAGTGTGCAGGACCCAAATGGGAGGGTGCACGGCGTCATAGAAAGTGTGCAAGACCCCAGCGGGAGTGTGGAGGACGTCGTATAAAGTGTGCAGGACCAAAATGGGAGGGTGCACGGCGTCATAGAAAGTGTGAAGGACCCTAACGGGAGTGTGCAGGACGTCATAGAAAGTGCGCCGGTCCCCAGTGGAAGTGTGCAGGACCCCAGTGGGAGTGTGCAGCGCGTCATAGAAAATGCGCAGGTCCCGAGTGGGAGTGTGCAGGAGGTCATCGAATGTTAGCAGGACCGCAGTGGGAGTGTGCAGGACTTCACCAAGAGTGTAAAATTTCAGAAAAGGTTTTGTTTTTAAATTTTGTTCGTGCTAAATTTTACCCTTTTTGTGGCGAAGTGGCGAAGAAAAGAGATAGGAAAACATGAATTTTGAGAATGACGCAGATCTCCGGAGACATTTCCTAGCCAGTCTTAGGAAACAAGCAGCAGCTCCACTTCCGCACCCTCTCTGTTCGTCACTCATTGCAACCGCTCAGTCATTTGAATTCCCTAACTTCCATAAACCAGTTTTAAATATGTTGCAAGTCTGAGCTTATCAAAATTGGCACCCAAAACCATGAACAACCACCTACTTATTTCCTTCATTGAGAGCAAGGGCATGGTGCTGGTCAACTAGGGAAACATATAAAATGAGAATGCGTTTGTCCTCATCATGACAGAGATGGTAAAGCGGGAGTAATCGCTTGGGAACTTTACAAATCGAAAGAGAGGGTACTGGGTAGCGAAGTAAGGGAAGGAAGGATGGAAGGGGTTGTGAACTTTATGCCGGTAGCAGCCGACGATCTACCGCTGGCTTCTTATGTTTTGCTTTTTGATTCCACATTTTCATACCCCCACGCCCTGCTGTAAATGTCCGGCAGCCTGCTCTGCTCAGGACAGTCCATACATACGTGCAGCAACTTTCGGGTAGACGGAAGTCAGCCACCACCGTTCTAACTAACTAATCCGTCTCAAGACGTTGGCTCACGCAGAAGTTTCTTTGAGCGAAAACTTCGCTAGGTCTCGCTAGTGTATATATATATATATATATATATATATATATATATATATATATATATATATATATATATATATATATATATATATATACAATGTATCCGACGCTATTTTTGTTTCTCACGCGCTCACAGCTCTTTCTTTTTTTGCACTCTTATTCTTGATTTGCTTGCTTTCATAGTTTAAGTTGCAAACAGCTGCATAATTGACTGAGATGAAGGTCTTTCGGCATCGGGAAACCTTTATCTTTTTACTGTCGTTTTCGGAGCCAAATTCCGGTCCGCAATTGTGGACTACGGTTATTGCATCACGCGACACGATGATAATTGTGCTGGGGGGAAAGCCGAATCGTGCCGGGACGAAGTGGTCCCAGCACGATTACCATCCTATTGCGTGATGCAACAGCCGCTTTCCGCAACTGCAGACCGGAAAATAGTTCAGAGAGCGACAGCAAGAGTCCAAAACGGACCCGTCGAGCATCCTCACGAGGCCGAAGATCTCAACATACGGGTCCACTGTATATAAGAACACGGCCCCCAAGAGACACACTGCTATTGACTGACTACTCTTTTGCCTCCATTCATGGTCCAACAGAAATAATCTTATGACCGACCGCGGTGCAATAAGCTTTCAGTATTGTATTCCAATCACTAACAGAAAGAGGTTCTTCTCTACAACGATTCATCAGTTCCGTACTACCGCTTAAATGTTGTGTATTAAGTGTGCTCAATTGAAATAAATTAATATAAATCTCTCTGCCATTGGCCCAAAAAGTTATGGAACAGTGGAAGAACACGTAGAATTCAAGAAAAAGCAGAAATCAGGCAGCTCATGCACTCTAAATACTCGAGGCAACCGAGAATTCAATTATCGTCAGGACGGAGCGAGTCTGAATCGTGGAGCCCAAAAACTGAAAATTTCTGGGGAAAGAGTCCATAAAATTGTCCACACCCACTGTGGACTTGTTATCGTCCACTATAAGGACGGCGCTTGGCGGATCATTCAGAAAGAAATCAAGACGAATGATGCAAAAAGATTTTTGAAGTACGCCGCACCTCGGATAACCTTTGGTCGGATGTAAAGGTTCCCACCAGCGTCCAGCGCGGTTATGACCGGGCACAACGGAGAGAAAAGTTTTAGCTCAGAAAAGAAAAATTAGCAAAATCGGGGAAGGAATCGCATTGATTTTGAGCTAAAATTCGACCTAGGGGCAAAAGTTCGTAAAAGATTCGAACATGTCTCCAAATCTTTGACCCTCGTGAGGAGGTCGCGGCTCCAAAGAGATCGGCCACAACGCCCCGCTAGCCCCCGTTCCCACTTGGAACAGGCCAAAAACACCCAAAACCACCACCATTTGTCATTGCTCAGTTTAGTTCAGAGAAAACCCCCAGAGATCAGAAATACCCACGAAAGCACACCTTTCGAGAGACAGAATGGTTTGGGTGACACGGGAGCCGATTGGAAGATCCCGCTGATTATCATCCCAAAAGGACATCATAATAGCTGCTGTCAGTCATCAGGAAGAAATCATCCAAAAATGGTATCCCAGCAGAACTCGAAGTCAGCTCAAGGAGCGAAATTTTCAATTGTCTTCCTCAACTCCAAACCATGGGATACTTCGGACAGGATATGTATGTGGCCCTCTAAATGACTCGACAATGATTCTGTGGATTGCTCAAATCTGAGTTCTCGAAAGGCGGACCAGCTTCTCCATAGCTACAAAGCTGATTGGGAAATTATTCTACATTCGTTAAGTATTCCTGCTAATCAGTACTCAAGTTCGAAATTATCTTGGCGACAGCTGCCGCGGCGGTTTAATTCTCAGAGATTGAGATTGAAACCGCCACGCCAGCCGCGGTTTGAATTTACACGTTTTTTTTCTCTTGAGGAAAGAGGCCACGGACCTAACCATATACGTATTAGATTACCGCAGGGTTGCGCCGAAGCTCGTATTACTTTGAAATTTTTCACTACGAGACCCAATGTCAAAGAAGTACATATAGGGATATAGTTTAGCTGATATTGTTAGGTACCGATAACTTTTCACCGGAATGTTTGGAGAAGCGCTCTCAAACGGCTGGATACTGACTATGCAATAAGCTCTCTCTACTGTATCTGATTAAAAGGTCAATCAATGATGGTACATCACGGCGGAACGAGGAATGAGTCAATGATAAATGAAATGTCTGTGTTAGCAGCAACCCTTGTGCAAATGTAAACAAAAACTGTCACTTGATGGAACCGCAGTCATAGGCCGCTTGATGACTTTCAAAATGGGAACATCACGGTTAGCAACAGGATAAAATTAACAATAACAACAGTACTCGGGAATTATCTTCATAAATACGAACCCAAAAAGGATTGCAGTTGAACTCCTTTTAATGCCTACATGATGTCATATTCAGCACCCAATAAAGAGACTATACCGGGAAGGATTTATGGCATATTTTTACGATAAATAGAACAAAGAATGATTTGCCAGTCACAGTTGACAGAAGGCATCAGAGCTCACATTAGCTGTAGTATATCTATGCAGATATGTACATACGTCTAAACAAGGCGGCCCTTAGTTACGCTTGCGCGGTCTTCCGAGGTGCGTGCGATGATTTTTCAAAGATGTTGTCTTCATTCGATGCAGTTATATGTACAGTTGACCGCAATGTTAAAAGGACATGGTGCGGTTGCGGACTCGCACTAAATTACGGTAGAATCTGGCACATTGCCAGATTTCGTCATCGATCGGCGCCAACCGTCGTCTCTCTGCTCACGAGAATATCAGCTGTGGCGCCGATCGATGACGAAATCTGGCAAAGTGCCAGACTCTACCGTAGTTTTAGTGCGAGTCCGCAACCGCACCATGTCCCTTTAACATTGCGGTCAACTGTACTCACTCACAGTCCACCACCCAGGAAAAGAATCGGTGGTGCGGTTGCGGACAATACACTGATTAAACGGTGGATTTCGTGGCGCCTTCAGTTTCCGGAGAAATGGTCCACGCCTACTTTTTTGCCCACCTCAAACCTAGCCAATACGTCTAAATTTCCCTCCCTTTCCGGAATCAAAAGAGTTGCTGGCCAAGGAGAAAAATCCTCACCAAAAAACAGATTTCAATTTCTGGTAGTTTCTGAGATATCAATGCTTAAAAAGGGCGATTTTGGACATTTTCTCCAATAATCTTCGCTTTCCCACAATCAGCTGTTATTCACGTGTGTGGTCTACTTGCTTTCCTTGCTTTTAGGATGTCTTTGTTCGGTGCATGTTGGTTTCCTATCGCTAATAAGTGTTGAGCGCGATCGATGTGTATGATTTCTGCGAGCTCGGAAGCTTTTTTCATTTCAAAGTTTGAGTTAAACATGGAAGAAAAAGTAGAAGCCACTTTTCATTCTTTTTGTGTTCAAAGACATAGTACGCGCAGAAAACCGTATTTTATTTTCTCATGCTTCTGTTAGCTTGGCCTATCTAGTGAACGAAAATGTCGAAAGAGCCCATGAAAAACATTCATTTGCAGAGATAAGTCAATCTGAACACACTGCAAAATTAAAATTGGGTTTCGCGCCAAAATCATTTTTGAAGATTTTCTGCATTTGGAGTTTGTGCCGTAACTGTTTTTCATGTTGTTTGACGGTCGCATCAATATTCTTCGAAAAAGTGGTAGATGACTGCTGAGAACTGGTGGCGGATCTTCATTTTTGACGCCTTTCAACCTCATAACCTTACGTTTTTGACGCGCCAGAGTTTGCCGGTGTGGTCTATTGGGTTCATTCCTGAAACTGAACCTGAAAATGGGGAGTGGTCTCCAACGCGAACGGTGCCTTTAGAGGCAGTGTTCACGATGATTTTCTTCCCTGAGTATTCCACTCAAGATAATGCGTCGGCCACCAAGGATTACCAAAATTACGAAGAAACGGCGGGAAACGCACTAAAACGCCTTATTTCAGTTAGATTATTTCCTGGTCTGGACTAGTTGTCCGGTTGTATGATCATCTTAGCGGTGGTTGTCACCGATGAAAAATGGGGTAAATAGGAAATGGAAGGACATTTTTTGCAAAACAGTATTAGTTAGGGTCCGAAGCAAAGAACTGAGCAATAGTAAGTGGAGAATTTTAAAGCACGGATCCACAAGAGATTTCATTGCCACCACAAACAGTTTCAGTTAGAGTAAAAAGGCGGGGTGAGAGTAAAGGATTTCGTGTCCTTCCGATGCGTTTTTCTCAATTTCTTCGTCATTTCAGTTCTACCCGGGGGTCAAACAATCGATTTACCCATTAATCTCAAAATTGAAGATTATCGTGGACACTGCCTCTAAGTAAGCAGTGCTGAGATACATCCGTTGTCGAACGCTCTATACAAAACTGTTCACTAGTGAATAACTCCTGGTTCTGTCCTAACCTACCGTCTATGTACTTTGTGTTTTGAGAGCAACCACATCACCGCCTTTTTGCCGAATGCAACCTTCCGCCGACGTTTGACTAAAATTTATTGAAGTTAAAAGAAATGACGAAAGTTCACCCGAAGCTTGGTGCGGTTCCGGATCTTCAACACTGGCACGAAAAAAAAGTTTTCAGAAATGAGTTTTCAGAAATTTTCATTTTCCTGCTTCATTTAGAACTAGTTAGCCTTCTTTAGGTAAGTTTCAGTTGAAACTCGACTTACATCGCATACAAGTGCCGACGATTATTCGAATGATTCATAACATTTTGCGGAAACTTCAATTTTTGAGAACCTGATGCCTCTGAGTTAACATAGTATGAATGCTACAATGAGGTTCAAATGATGAACCATCTTCACTTTAGACATCAGGCTGAAATCGATAAGAAAATCTCGTTTCTGTAGTTATCCGATTTTTTTCCGGATAACACGTATAGTCTTCACTCCTGAATAAAATATGGACCGCCACAATGATCGAGTTCTGAAGAAGACTCAGAGGTAGAGGACCTCCATCGTAGAACTTTTGGAATGCGAGTTCAATAATGTCTTGGGAAGGACTCGCCCATTCGAAAAAATCTTTGCATTTTGTCAAAGTTGACATTTGAAAAACATCTATCAAGAATAGATAAGCCAATGACAGAGCTTTTCGCAAGCTTGATACGTCGACAACTGTGGCGCAAAGCCGTGGAGCCGAGTATCGACTGCGGTGATAAACTTTTCTTGCTCCAAAGACTCCTTGATACTTTCCGTTTCCAGAGAAGTCAGTCACAATTTTCAACGTGAAAAGCGGAAGTGTGGAGAGAGTTTTCGAAAATCATTCATTTTTTATTAATGTGTGCACGTTTTGACGGCTTATTAGGATTGCTTAAATATGTGGCACTACACATTTTTCAAGAACTGCTTAATAAGTGCATTGATAACACGGTCTCTAAGGACAACCGAACAGTGAACTGCTTATCGAACAGTCCATCAAAATGAATCACAAGGACAGACATTGCCTCCACGATGTCCTAACAAATTTTAAAGGATGGTTATGGGGAGCAAAAAGATTCCAGTGGAAAAACACATATTTTATGGAAAAATTATTCATATATTGGAATGCCAAAAAGAAACTATTTCGTACCGAGGTTGAGCAAACAAAGCTCTTCAATGTCGTTTAATAACAGCCTTGATTAAGATAATTCCTCAAGGGCTTGACAACGCTGTTAGTTTACCCTGCGAAATATGGAAAGCCCGTTTCTTGACATTATCGACTCGGTAATACCGATTATACCATTCTTCCTGTAAGTAAGTGCTAAATCAAACGAAACAAATACAAGTTCGATGGAGCTAGGTCAGAGTTGTACGGCGGATGAAATCTCGCAGTTGATTTCTTCAAGTTTCTGTTGTCACTCTGTGACAATTTTTCGACTTAAAACGGAAATGTATGGAGCGTTAAATGCATTTGCGAAAACGATTATTTGATTTGATTTATTACGACGCATAAGAGAATCATGCGAAAAGGTAATAATAAGATAGAATACAAGTAAAGCGTTCAAGTCGTCGCAGATTAAAAGATGCTCACTAGGAAAGTTAGCCTACACAACTCAAGCCACAAAACTGCTCAGCAGCTTGGATTAAGCGAAGCGCTCGAAAACTTCCTCGTTTCGCTAATCGAACTCATAGGCGCATTGTAGGCCGACGCTGCCCTGACACAGAAATAATGTGCAATATAGTTTTTGGTCTATTTAATCTTATTTTGAAGCGAGGTCCTCTTGTCAAAGATCGACAAAGCATAACAAATTGCAAGAACCCCTTCACTCTGAAATTCAGAAGCCTTTATACCATGCAAACATCAAAAAAACCTTCTTCTAAACTCCAGTAATGCGGGCCTAAATAAGCGATTACTCGCCTTGGAGCTGGGAATCCGACTGTATTTTAGCCCATCCCTCCTGATGAAAAGTTCCCTGGTGAAGTTATTCTGACACTTTTCTACACTATCAATATGTTTTCTTTTACACGGATTGGAAGCTGTGGTCCCACACTCTAAAATTAGTCAAATAACAATATTACAGGCCTTTATTAGCGTGGTGTTCGTGGATAGGGCCTTGAATAGACGAAAAGTACGCAGAAATGAATTACTCTGGATATTCGCGATATGTTTCGAAAAGTCCAATTTGCGGACATATTGAACGCCAAGATCTTTCACGATTTTCACTGACCCAATAGCTTGATTTTCCAAGACATAGCTAGTATCAACCTCCGAACTATCCAACCGCAGATGTACGGTTTTGTGAGGTGCTCAGGATGACTGCCGCTTTTTCTAACCACTGCTGCGCAGCTGGAATTGCATCTCGAATTCTGTCACAATCAGTAAAGGAGTCAAAATAGTGTCTCTCGCCTCCTTATGCAGTTACAATGTGTACTGTGTCGATCCAATCTGCCTGTTCCAGGGAGATATCAGTGTTTTTAAAGTCTCGCAAAGACATACATAAGGGTACCGCGAAGGGCGATTTTCAGCTTGTTGCTGGAAAATTTTAGGATTTTTCTCAAAATTTGTATCTGGCGGGGGGGAAGGCTATTTAAAGGCAGCCTACACGCTTGAAAATAATATCAATTTTAAGGAATAAATCGAAGGTCTGCAGCTGTTAGTATTGAAAAATGACGGAAAACTCTGAACAAAATCGATTGAAAAATCGAGGTATAATGGTTCTTTCTGTATTGGTCCGGAAGTGGGCGAGTTACACCGCATAGGCCAAAACAGCGAAGCTAGCGACAAATTTGTTAGGATAACGACGCTAATACCCTCTTAAAGGCACAGGACACCCAAGAAATTTATTTTTAGACTTCATGCTTATCTTGGAGAGAGTCACACGCTGATCACAGTAGTATCTCTGATATCGTTCAAGGCCCCCTTTGGACAGAGTTATGGCCCTTCAAAGATGCCTAGATTTTGAGGGTGAAAAATTGGTGGACGAGTTGTCTCAGACCTGTATTTCTCTTCATTCGCAATCGTTGCGTGAGAGGAAGCCAGGATAAGGAGACAGTCCGGTAGTGGACTGAAGAACGACGACTTGTTAGAATTCATCCATCCATCGAGCCGCTATCGAGTTCAAAAATCTGTTAGGGGGTCGGGCCTGTGGTGGTGAGCGAAGGGGGTCGGGCCTGTGGTGGTCGCTTATATCTCGCTTGTTTGGAGGAATTGAGATCTCGCATTAAACACGTGTTATACAGGAGGGGTCTACTACACAATTACATGAAAATCTCAATATTCATATCTGAGGGTGTACTGTGCCTTTAAAGGCAGTGTTCACGATAAGAATCGTTTTTCTGCTTTTCCGCCTATGTTGAAGACGGTCCCGTGCTGATTCCAATGATGTTTTTGGAATCGTACAAGGCCTTCTATGAACGGAGTTATGGTCCTTCAAAAATTGAGCCAGGGAAGCAGGGTGGACGAGTTTACCGAGGCTTGTAACTACCGTCTTTTGCAGCCGATGTATGCGAGCTGACCTGAGTAAAGAGAGAAGTTGGGAATAAAAGGAAGAACGGGGCTATTGATCAGAAACCATCGCTCATCTCACAATCTCGAGCATTCATTTGTTCACGTCGAAGGGCGTGGAAAGTGCATCTGGGGTGCGACGAGCTGACGGGTGTCCAACTTTGGGGCCGTAGGGGACCGTTCCGAGCTAATTTTTCTTAGTTTTTTTTTTCAACGTTAGGGTTGCGATAGGCCCCGCAGCTGCCGATTTCCACCAAAAAACAGACGGTTTTTTATCGTGGATACTGCCTTTAAGTCCTTCACTAAAACGCTTACGCCGTTAGAAGCGTAAAAAATGAGCCTAAATTACAGTAATCGAGCAATGAATATTTGTATCAGGGGGCGGAGGCCGTAGGGGGGGGGGGGGGGGAGGGGGTAAGGATGATTTCGTAACTCAGTACGGCTCAAATATGGTAATTTTAACTCGTATTCGAAGCTTGAAACCTCGTGAGCGTTTTAGCAGAGCTCGTAAGATCCCACTAACGTATCTATTTCAACAACTTTTTCGAGCGTTTACGCTGCCTTTGAGGTGCCGAACACGAATCTGGGGTCCATTTGTCGATAACTCAAGGTTTACTGCATTTAGGCTACGGTAGCATAATGTCTTTCTGCTTCGAAAATCTACAAGTGGGCGTCCAATTCGTGTTCATCACCCCAGGTTATCCCCAAACAAATGTTTTGAGCCTAATCGCATAGTTTTACAAAACTGCAGTATACCCACAGCAATCTGTCCAAAATTGATGAACTGACCTCAAATTCGTGTTGAGCACCCGAAATAACCCCCTTAAGAAATCTTGAGCCGTATCTGTTGTAGCATTTCGAAAACCGTCAAAAGCCGGACTTGGCGCTCGAGTCTTGCTCCCGACGGGGAGTTCTGAATAAGGTACGTTGAGGACTTCTGAGAATCGACAAATGGACTTTATATTCAAGATCAGCACCCTGAATATCCCCATGAGAGAATTTCAGATCAAATTCAAGACTTTGTCTTGAACATTTACAGAACCATCAGACTGAAACAAGGTAAGCGCTACACCAACCACGATAAATAGTGGGAAAATGCATTATGTCGTCCGTTGCCAGTTCAGAGTCCGGAAATTCTTTTTTTTACTACAACGCTTTCCGCGAGGGGAGTTCTTTTAGGAGTTGAGCGCGAAAAAGGACCGTCTTTAGATTTTCGAAGGATTACGGGATATTTAGGAAGGAGTCTTACGGTAGCGACCGTCTTGAGCTCGTCTCCTTAGGACCAGCAGCTCGGGTGGGATAGGGGCCCTCTACAAACCCAAGGAGGAGTTGTCACGCCTTTTGCGGCCGTAATTCCACTCCGGACCGCTTCGCTTGAATTGAATAGCGTTACGTGTCAGGTGACTGTCGTAATTTATATCAGCCGCAGAAAGGTGGGGAAACGGGGGATCAGCGGTGCATGCGATTAGACGGACGGGGAAAGAGCGACGCGCGTGATTGGACGAACACGGAATCCCCCCCCCTCTTGCAGCTGCAAAACATTACGACCATCACCCTTACTTGTCGAATTGCGGAAATAGGACAACTCATCCCTTTGTGTGTAGAGAGCCCCTACTCAGAACTTTCCAGCCTAGGTTGTTGCGTCTAATTAGCCCGATTCCTTGTTACATGCGTCTTTACAGGGTCGAAAACGTCATTTCTTGTCACTTGCACGTATGAAAGACGCAAGTAACATACGAGGGGGCGTGTATGGTAAGTGCGTCTTTCGGAAGAGACCACAATGACGCAAGTAACAAACCGTTTAGACGCAAGAAAGCTACTCAAATTGTTTATGACGAGTGCGTCTTTCACAATTTCTCGTCGATAACCACTACATTTCACCTTTCCCCGATAAGTTCATGTGTTTTGCTGATAAGAAAACTTTCTCAGATTTTTATTTTGTTCGTGATTCTACTAACTATATTTCAAAACAAGGCGGTAGCGTACGACTGCTGTCTTGTGTTTACTGAAGTCGGCACATTGATCCTAGACATGACTTTCACACATCCTGGGCTTTTCAAGTATTCGCGGTGTTCGTGAAAAATAAGGAAACCGCGGAGCTGTAGACGACGAGTATACTCGTCCGCGTGTACATTAACGCTTTGTCGGCGTCAAATCTAAAACTCAAAATCCACATATTACATAGAAATTCGTGCGATCCGCAATTTCACGCCCTGAAATTCGGTTTGAACTTACATAGGCAACCTGATTCTTTCTGGTATACAGCGCAGTGCAAAAGTATAGGTCCACTATAAATTTCGCATTTTCGCTAAATTACGATTCGCGCTTCACGAAAATACAAAATTCAGTTACGAACAGTTACGTGTCCACGGTGAATATCGTCTCCCTAACTTCGTCGAAAATTAAAACAATCGGTAGCTCACTGCCGCATTAGAGTTAAAAACGTACAGAAACGGGTCTAGAAGAGCACTATGAGGCTATAATTTTTGCGTTTTCCGCGAAAAAGGCAAACAAGCGTTTTTGGCGCCCTTTTGCCTTAACTCTGTTCATGATGGTCAATTTGAGAATCCGAAGAAATATTTGGAATCAGGATCGAGAGTACTCTCTTTTAGCATTTGCACTATTTGACATACTTTGTACAAAGCATTTAAGCGTAACAGCATGGACAGATTCGCTCATAAATGCTTTGATTGCGAAATCGCGATTCGGGTTGATTGTTTCTTGTTTAATTTTGCATACATATCTTGTTGAATAGGGAGCCATAAGTTATTCCAGGAAAAAGAGCACACGATGCTGATTCCCAATATCTTGTTAGATTCCCAAATGGACCCTTCTGAACAGAGTTATGGAGAAAAAGAGCGAAAAATGTTTTTCAGCGTTTTCTTTGTTGGCCAAAAACGCCAAAATAATGGCCGGTATGGCAGTAACAACGTTTCTCTGCAGTGAGGTATCTGCGTGCTCGAGGTATGAAACAATCTTCCTGAGGAAGGTTAAATCTCATAGTTATCTGTAATAATCTCAATGTCATATTGTTTTGTTATTTTATTTGTTAACTGCAAGAACGCAGGAACCTTAAGCTATCCATTAATGCACTTGTCGTAGTCAGATATGAAGATAATTTGTGTTTTTGCTCACGAAGATTGGGCCGTTGCCGTAGTTATCATCATGCACGTGTTGAACATTGATTGCAAACTCACGCGATGTACGGCGCGCCTCATAAGGGCAAGTCGTTGCTACTTGCAATAAATAGTTCTTTGGTCTCTCGCGTCCACAACCGCCGCCGTGACGAGGGCTCCGAGAATTTCAGTGTATAGGGCACACCAACATAGGGTAGGGCGCCTGCGAGTTCAGCGTTTGTTACATGCGCCTTCGATGTAAGGCGCCTGCGTGTTCAGCGTTTGTTACGTGCGTCTTTGAGGAATGATACATGCGTCTTTAGTTCTAGGTATTTGCGTCTTTATGGTATGTAGCATGATGCTATCAGACTACATACTTATAAGGCGGAAATAGCTAGGCTGGAAAGTTCTGAGTATCCAGTTCGGGTCGACCTAGTACGCATTGTTACTATAGAGGATTATGAGATTCCAACAATACATGTCTATTCGCCAGATCCCGCGCTCTAGGCACTCTCTTGTTACTCAGGTACTAGAGGGTTTTTAGGCCCCACTATGGTCAATATACTACCACTCAGTAAAGATCGCGTTGAAGTCTCATGGCACTTCGTGAGAAGTATCCTCTATTTCGGAGTGAGATTCACCGCTGTCGATCACGCGCGTGTGCGCGCGTTTGCAGCTTCTTCTCCCCCCAAACTTTCTCGCTCCCTCTCAGGGTCAAGCGGGACGTTGCGTAAATTTTCGAAATCGGAGAAACCTCTCCACCCCATCATTTTTTTCCAGAATCCGTATTTTTTGCTGCCCCCCCCCCTCCCGAGCGACGATTTATTTATGAAATCGGAAAAAGCGATTTTTTGGATATTCGGGCCGTTCGGAAAACCAAAATAATCAATATATTTGATTACTAAAGCTGCCAGAAGCCGAAAAATTTGTTCAGTAGTCGGGCTCGAGCGTCTAAAACCAACCTTAGCAATGCAATGCTACGATTCTCCCCTTTAATCACCAAAAATATCGAGAATTTTTGGGATACCTTCGCCAAATTTTTTTTGATCTGAAATTTTCGCAATCCCCTCTAAGTTTCACTTCCGGGTCAAAATTTTTGCGACCCTCCCGCTGCGAAATTTCGCAACCCCGCTTGATCCTGCTGTCTCTTTCCTCACTCCGAATGCGCACGCGAAGGAAAAAACCAAATGTGTATTCGAAATGGAGGATACATGTGTACGGTGAACGCTGATGGACAAGTTATCGTTCCCTAGTTGCAAGTGGGAACACGAAGTGTAGGAACGAAGGAGGGACAGCAGGATTGAAGCAGTTCACACTGATGTGTAGATAATAAAGGCATAATATTAGGAAGAATTCAACGTCTGTCTAGGGCATGACATTTGAATAAGTGCATCAAAAAAGGATTAAAATAAAAAAAACTAGTCGGTCAAACTTCTGCTCAGTTTCCAAAGTAACGAATCATTGTGCACACGAAAAATGGTTCATCGAATGAGTTTGGAAAACCATTAATCGACAAATCGCCAATGAGCAGTTACCAATTCCTGCAATTGGACTGGCATAAGCCAGTCGAATTCCGGTCTCTGACCGTTTTTGGTCAGACACCGGTCGGGCACAAAGGTTAGGAGTTTAAAATTCATTATTCTCAGAGAAAAATATGTTAGTTATAGACTAATAAAGGCTGTCTTTCTCTAATCAGATGAGACCTTGACCAGCGAAACAGCGCCACTAGAGTGGGCACAGAAGAACCGCCTTCTTCAGAGCGACTTTTAAAATAAATCGCGGGGTGGATATCGCAGAAACCCGTTGTTCACTGATACCAAACATGCCAAAAAGAATGGAAATCGGCAAAGACCTAACTGAAACAAAAAAAAACATTTGCAAGTCTAATGATGCAGGTCACAGCCGAGTAATTCACGAAATAAATATGTACGTATGTGCAACATTTTCGGCAGTTTTACGTAGTAGACCTCAATGTTTATTTGAACAACTTGGAATAATCTTTTAGCAGATCGCTTTCGTCGGAACCTTTAAAATCAAGAACATGAGCGGAGTACCCTCTCGAGCACCTTAAAGTACAGAAAAAATTACGAATATATCGTCGATCACTGGTCGAGAGAGCGCCGCGTCGAACACATGGGGCACGCACGTAAGCGAGGAGGTAGTGATGGGATCATTACCTCCTCGCTTGCGTGCGTGCCATTTGTGTTCGACGCGGCGATCTCTCGATCAGTGATGGATCATATATAGAAAATAACAAATTTCGAGTAAAACGCGTCCATCACGTTTCCATAACAATACTGAGAGGAACTTCGAAGAGCACAAAGAGAATCAGAAAATGAGATGGGGAGGACTGCCAAGCTAGGAATAAAGCGGTCAGAAATTCATATACCTGCATCCAAAATGTTCACATCTTGCACATGCAGATCCAAAAAAGAGAAGATGTAAACAGTTGGAAAGCAATCGAACGCCGTGTGACACAGTGATAAGAATCAGGTTGACACAGACAACCATAACGAATTACGGAAACTGCTGACAAAGAGATCTCTGGACAGAAAAAACTGGACCGAACAAATGCATTTTGATTCTTGAATTCAGCGCCCGGAATGAAAACTGTCACAGAATTTCAGCAAACACAGGCGTTGGGTTAACGTTGTAACAGTACTAGAGGAAAAACTCGGAGTCGATAAACTGGTACCAGACCTCTTTGGGAGGATGAGATCCCCCCACCCACTAAAAGGGGACAGGGGCTCTCTACACACCGAGGGAGGAGTTCTCCGGACTTAAGCGGCTCTAATTCCACTCGGGACCACTTCGCTTGCATTGATTAGCGTGACGTTTCGAACTGCAAAAACGGGACAACTCTTCTATCGGTGTGTAGAGAGCCCCTGTCCCCACTAAAAGCCCATTCAATCGGACAGCTCTGACGAGGATGTGGGCGGGCTGCTTTGCTGACCCAAGCGCTGACTCTGTTCGGTACGAGCGAAAATTTTGGAGATTCGATGAAGCCACGTCTAGAGAATGCGTGGATAAAAACAAACCATTCAGCCGTCTTCGCTGTGTTCTCAGAATAGTTTTTTTCGCGACGTATGGTCCAGCAATACAATGCTGGAATCAATAAAAAGGGTATATTCAACCTGCGCAGAAAAAATCCTTCATTTAATCCCACAGTTTGAAGAAACGGCATTAAGATGCAGCAGCCCGCTACTAAGGGTCTCGCCGGAGCTGCGACCTCCGTTGTGGAATTTTACAAAAATATCATGATCTCCTTGTTGTGTGCTAGAAGTATTTCAACTTTTCGAAGTAGAGAAAAGCATCAAAATGTTCATTCTCAACATGCATTATGAGAAGATTATTAGAAGTTTAATTTTGATTTTAATCCCAAGTTTTTAATGTCTCCCCAGAAATTGTCACGACCCCTCCTATCATCCGTTGGAAAGCTGTCCTATCCTGTCCGGCCTTGGACGGCATCCCCAAGTCACTTGCGAGCTGAAAGCAGTCCACTCCACTAAAAAATTCATACATCTTACCTCAAAGCTCTATTCCCAAAAAACGCTTTATCTCAGAAAATCAGTTTATTAGTCTTTTGTTCATATGAGAAGCCAAATAAGGTGCACATGAGAAAGTGACACAGAGTGATATCATCAAAAGGAAGAATTAAAATGGCTTTCTACCGTTAGAGTAGAATATAGAGTTTAGATGATGGAAATAACAAGGCGATGTTGGGAAGCTTCCCTTCAAAAAGGAATAATCTGAACAAGGCTTGCATGTAAAACTGTTAAAACCAGCTGTAGTTTTCGGGATCGCATGAAAGTCAGATGGGGAGTGAGATTGGTTGACGAGATCGTTTATGAATGTGAGCTTTTTCATCCGTGCTGTGAAAAAAAACGATCGAAACACTCGCAGCTGAAAGTGGAAGCTCCGCTGGGCACTTAAAGGTGGTGTTCATGCTAAATTATGGATGCAGGATTTTCCATAAAATGTGGAGAGTCACGCGCCTACAGTGACACCAACTCCAAAAGAAGAAAAACGAAAAAAAGACCGGAAACCATCTTTCCCACTGCGATAGGATAACTTTCGTCACAATTCAGTCCAGAGATTTGCAGAACTGACCATTGTCGGAGAATGGGGCCCTTCTACATGTGTGATAAGGCTGTCCATTTTATCGACTATCACTTATCGCCGCAATTTCGTTTGATGACCGGTTGTCTATGCGAAAAAAGCTACTTAAATAAATACTAATTAGATAGGATTTAATTAAATTGGACTAATCTAAGGGATGGACTGAAATAACGGCTCCATGAATCGGGTATCCTTTCGCTCATCCATATAGCACGGATGGTGTTGGTCATTTCACGAATCCCAGACGGAGAAAGAGCTTTCAGCATTTCAGCAGTGATGTTGTCATCTCCACCAGCCTTTCCATTCTTCATTTTCCGGACACAATCCAAAACTTCAGACTCAGTCGGCGGTTCCTCACTGACATCGTAATGTGCTCTCTGAACATGCGGGAGCTCAGGTACTGATGGCGCTGGACGATTCAGTAGTGAACTGAAGTAATCCTTCCATATTGGCAGCGTCGCATCACCAACTGCAACTCTATTGGTAGTGTTCAAGACAGGAGAACATCTCTTCATCTTCCCGCTATACTGTCGCAGCAACGTGTAGGCTTTCCTCGGATTCTTCTCATCCCAAGCCTTCTCGAACTCCTTAGCTCTACACGTCCACTCTCGTTCGCGGTCACTTTGAAGCTGCCGACGCAACTTCCTCCTCAGACGCTTCTCCTCCACGAAGTTTCCTGCAGTTCGGAGAGCACATACTCTGTTGTAGGTAGATGTTGTTTCTTCTGAGACGTAGGCGAACTTCTTCTTAGGCTGTACAACCGAGAAAGCCTCTTTCGAAGCGTCCTGGATGCACTTGACAAAAGGATCCGCGTCACAAAGTTTCTTCTTAGTCCGAACTCCGATGTGAATAGAAACGCGTTGTCGAAAATTCCTTCTGCACTCTTCATCTCTGAGACTTGTTATGTCAATCCTCTAGAGAGGCTGATCCCCTCGCTTCCTCTTATGAATCCTCGCAGTGAAGTTCAACAGAACAGGACGGAGATCCGAATCGAATGCGGCATCCCACACAGCTCTAGATCTTCGAATGTCCGATACTGGAATATTCCTCGTCAGGACATAGTCAAGCTGTAGTTTCAAAGTTGTCATCTTCCGTTTCCGCTGCTCTTCTGGAGATAGCTGGGTTGGTCCCTGCCACGTAAGCTGATGGCGGCGATGATTCCACTTGAATGTCGATGCAATAATCAGACCACCGCGTTCACAAAAGTCGACAAGGCGGTAGCCATTGTCCGATGTTTGCTCCACTGGGTAGAACCATTTACCGAATACCTCGGATTCCTGATCCACGACAACAGCATGTTGACAAGGTATCCTGGCCAGCAACGTATTGAGTTCCTCATAAAACGCATCCTTCGAATTGTCTTCGGCGGTTTCAGTGGGCACATGAGCACTCACTATCCACAGATTGAATCCTCTGTGATACCGCAGTCGTACGAATGCATTCCAGCTCGACGTTGAGCCGAACTCCTTGACCATACCATTGAAACCCTTCCTTACAGCTATTGCACAGCCTCCCACTCTCCTATTGTCAGCGTTACCGCAGTAGAAGGTGTACTCTCCGACGCTGATGACGGGTCTATCCTTGAGGCTGGTTTCCTGCAAAGCAGCAAACGGTGCATGGAAATAGCTCAGAAGTCTGGATAGCGCAGTTTTCTGGGTATCACTCGACAGCAATCGACAGTTCAGCGTGGCGAAACTGTGGCTTGTGGCCAAAGACTCCATGAACTCCTTAGGTACGGATCCTAAGGTGTTATGGACCAGATGCCTTAGTGTGCCGGACGGCGACACCTTTATGCAATGTACGGGATACTTTATCAGTCATAATTAATTTTATTCGAGTAACTCGAATAAAATTAATTATGACTGATATTAGAACTAGGCGGTGCCTACGAACAAGATTACGCACCTGCGGTTATTACGACCTCTGTCTGACGAAAAAGAGGGTTTCCCCGTTACTGCGAACAAGGAGATATGGGAAAACCTCAAACTTCCGTAATTGAACCGGCAACAATCTTGTTTTACCACATATAGTCGACGCGGGTTTGCTAATGCATCTTCGCGGGGCCGGCGCGCTTCTACAATTGAACCGTTGCGGTACTGCGACGATAGAGTCGCGAAGTTTTGAAGGCTCGAAACATGCAACTGAATCGTCTCAGCGCAGTGATGATCGTGGATCCACCGTGGTACTATCGAGGAGCTGTCGCGGAACAGTCGAGGGCAGCGGACCTTTCCCGGCACTATCGCGGCAAGTTTCCCCAGAGGCGGGATGAATGGGAAAAACCGCTGCAATTTTCTGATATTTCCCCTTTTTCAAGCACCTTATGTCTTCTTTCTTTCTGCAGCCGATTTTCAGGTTTTTCAGCAACAAGGGACGACCCCCGGGGGAGGAGACGTCCTGAAAAAAATTTTTCTAAAAGTTGTGGGGGGTGGATATAGTAACATTACTGTATGTTGGGTTTTACCTAAGGGCCTACCGATATTCCAGAAAAAAGAAAAAAACTATTTGAAACTACCTGTAACCTCTTTCTCGGAGCAGCTGGAGTGAGTTCATATGCCTCGGCACACATTAAGTTACAACGAAATTGCCCTATACAAGGTTTGACGGTTTGAATCTGGCCCATTCGTAAGATATAAGCCGTTTCCGAGTTCACTGTGCATTCCATTCCTCGTATCACTTAATTGAAGTTGCACAAGCCACAGTGGAGGGATGGTCGAGAGGATAACGATGGGGAATGCTAAACTTCGAAGGGTTGCGGGTTCGATCCACGCAATGCATCTTCTGGAAAAATTGTTTTGCAATTGTTCGATTGTTTATCCACGAGGTTTCTCATTCACATGTTACCTTGCTTTTTCCAATCTGACTGGATTTACAATTTCTATCGCGTGAATCCCTGTAGTATATGAGCATTTCCTCTCCTTATTGAAAAAAAGGATCCTTCTCTTCCTCTTGTGCTGGCATTTCGGGTTCATTGAGAAATATTGTAATGTGAGCATCTTTTAACTTTGCATAACTTTACTTGAGTAAAAAAAACACCTTTTTTGAACACATAAAAGTCATTTGCGAATCATCGGAGGAAAAAGCATTGCCATTGTAAGAAGCAAAGCGATGAACCCTTTCTTAAAAATTATCATCATGGCCGCAGTTTTCATTTTCAGAAGGCGACAATTGGTTGCCTAATCCACCTGCTGACCCTTCATCGAAAACTACTGAACTTGGCTCGATCACGCAGAATTTTTTTTTCGGTCATGTGAAGTTCGAGGGTGATTGAGTGAGCCCATATGGCGAAAAAAAAAAGTCGAAAAAAATTTTCGCCATATTGATCCAAATGAAGCAGATTGAGGTAGATGGGTGTTAGATATAGTAGCCAGCCAATTTTCGCTTCTGAAAAACCGAAAGCACAGCCATGGTGGTCGGTTGAAGATAATGCGCCCGCTAATTTTTCTTGTTTTCCCAATTTTTTTGCTCTACCGGATGGTCCTTAGGTAAAACCCAACATACAGTAATGTTACTATATCCCTTTCCCACAACTTTCAGAAAAACTTTTGTCATCACGTCTCCTCCCCCGGGGGGTCGTCCCTTGTAAGAGATCATCCCTCCAATTGTATTCAGTTAGTCTTGAAATGTTTCACTAGCATTACTGCATCAGAATATCGATGTTTTGGCCAAGTTCGCTCAACTGTCAAAACCAAATCTGTCCAAGTTCAAAAAATACAGAAAATGACGTCAATTCGCTAAACACATCAATAACTCTCGGAACTAATGTTTCTAGAAAAGTCTTTGAAGATTAGCGAGGTCAATCGCTCCCGTCCGTATTTCAAGTAACTGTTTCTCTGGAATGGGAGGGTTTCGGAAGTTAAAGCCCTATGACTGTCTATATCTGGCTGACAGCTACATACTATGTAAATGCGAAAAAGAGAGAAAAATGGGTTGCATTGGCTGGCCGTTCAAGCCAGCCTATCCCACCGATGGAGCACGTTGTACGGTGACGCAATATTTCACACGATCCAAGCGTTTGAGAACCCCAAATCAGGTAAGGATTGTGCATTTCGATTATTCGAATTTCAAAAATTCGAATATGCTCTTCAAAGCATTCAAATTTGAATAATATTCGAAAGTCTATTTTTGAAATATTTGAACTTCGAATACTATTCGAAACCGCTTTCTACGAAATATTCGGATTTCGAATATTATTTGGAAGCTCGTTTTCGAAATAATCGAATTTCGAATACATATTATTCAAAAACCAAAATTTTCGAATTTTATTTCTATTTATTTTTTTATTTATTTCTGTACGATGTTTAAGACAATCGTGAGAAAGGTTACTTCAGAATAAATCACACACTAGCTAGTTATAAAACATATAGCGGAAGAATAAGACGTAATACAAAGAAATCTTTGAAAAAAAGTAAACCAAGACCGGGTCACGCGATTTGCATCAACACTATGCTTTGAGAAGTTTTTTGGCAATTCGATGCTTGAACGTCTTCGTCGTGCAAAAGGTCTCTACGGTTTTACTCAGCTTAATGAAGATTGATCCCGCTCGAGCTGTGAAACTGACAGCTCTATGCCTTGTTTTCGGCCTCCGATAGGAGATTTTTATGCCACCTCCTCTGGTCACAGAGTGGAACAAGGTATAGAACTTAGGAGCGTCACCACAGTTCATTAATTTGTGGATCATACAAGCATCAGCTACCTTTCTTCTCGACTCTAGGGTGGGCAAATTCAGAATGGCATTCCTTTCCTTTGCATGTGGGATTCTAGAGTAGATTCTAGAGTAGCTGATAACCTTCTGTTCTTATGAAAAACTTCCTGGTGAAACTATTCTGTACTTTCTCTATTCAGAGAATAGCGTTTCATATCTTTAGGTCCACCCATGAATTCCGTAATTTTGTGTTTCGCTCTAACTCAAATGTCCTGCAGTGGTCACCTATGAAATCAGCGCCCTCGAAAACCTCTAGGAAGAACCGTAGACGCGAATTCAGATTTGGTACGAATTTCAAGAGCTCGAAGATTGAAAAACACCCGTTTCAAAACTATAGGTCCACTAAAAGAAATCAAAGTTTTATTGCGACAACCGACAAAAATCAATGTTCTAGTAACTTGTCTGTCTCCTTGATTCAAAAGAACTTCAACTAATCGCTTCGGCATGCTCTGGACAAGATTTTTGATCACGGTGGGTTGCACTGATACCCAGGCGTTGGCGATCGACTCCTTCAGCTCGTCGATTGTGGCGTACTGATTAGCGTCACTGTAAATCTTGTGCACAATAATGGCCCAGAGATTCTCCATGGGGTTGGGAACAGGTGAACACGCAGACCTACCGAGAGCCTCTATTTTACTCCTTGCAAGCCATGCTGACGTCGACCGACTAGCATGGATAGCAGCGTTGTCGTGCATAAAAGTGAAGTCCTGGCGTCGATGCCGTCGGATAAACGGCAGAAGACGATCCTCTAGAACCTTTTGGTAGTCCTCGGAGTCCATAAGGCACGAAACGAATGCAATCTCGAGTTGACCAGATTCACAGAATGCACCCCAAATCATAAGAGATCCACCACCGAAGTTGCGTCGGGAGAAGACACGCGGTGGCTTCCTTAGATCACGCCAGTAACCTCTTCCACCATCCGATCCGTCCAGATTAAACTTTTTTCGCCGCTCCAGATCACCTGAAGCGTTTGGGATAGTTGGGGCCACGGAGCAGCGTATGAGCAAAATTTCCCCACCTTTTACCAATCCCTTGTGATATTTTGGGTAGCAACCAGGAGGCGGGTCGCCTTGTGCCGTTCCGTCACTCTTGGCACACGCTTCATTGATTCTCTACTGAGGTTTGCTTGCGACTGAACTGCCCACCAAACCGTATTTTTGCTCGTCGAAAGCGAAAGTTCGCTGCGCAAGCAGTTGAGACCCATCGTCGAGTTCGATAGAATGTGCCCAATTCTACTTTCATCATGCTCCGAAAGCAGCCTCGGACGCCCTCCAGGTTTCTTCTTCCGATATCGCTCAGGATCCCGTAGGCAGTTGTTGATACAATTGTGCGATCGTCCAAGATGCTCCGCAATCCCCCTTCTCGACCATCCAGCAGCATTGAGCGCTTCCGTTTGAGATTGTTCATCCGAAGACAGGCGATTTCCACAAGGCATACCAAGCACGACGTGAAGGGAGTCCGTATATGAACCCTGTTTTCCAGTTTCATTTGTACTAGCTAAGAAACGGAAATTTTCCTTCGATGGACCTATAGTTTTGAAACGGTCACAATTCTGTCAATCATTCACGGAAACCTAACAAAAAATCATGGTTGAGCAGGAGGATTTTTATCGGTGTTCTAAAAGGTGAGGATTCCGATGGAAACGCCCACAGACCACCAAAATTTACGGCGAGCCCGGAAATTCGAAATTCTTGGGTGGACCTATAGTTATGAAACGCAGTGTATACCTCTTTCGGTCTGGACTGAATACTGTACATCCGCTCTCGACAAGCGGTCTTACATAGGTTTTGTACGCTGGGAGCAAGATCTTCAGGTCATTTGTGGAAAGAGCTTTAAGTATGCGAAATGTACGAACTACGGCTTTCCTACTTACTTGATCGTAATGAGGAGAAAAATCTAGATCATCTGTATACAGAAACCCTTGACCTCTAGCCGTATCAACTGTGCGAGTCGGGATGTCTTCCATGAGGTATAGAGATGACGCCTAAGGGGATCCGAATCGGAGGTGTAGAGTTTTTTCGCGAGATATGGGAAGCTGCCATTCCTGAGACCATGCGATCAGGGTATGGATAGCCGACTGCATACCCAATATCCCTTTAGCTTGTGATGTATCACAGTAGATTTTTAAGTCGTCTGCATACTGCTTGCACTAGACCTCAGCTGTTTCTATTAGCAACGGTACTTCGGCTGTATAAATGTTGAAAAGCACTGGAGAAAGAGCTCACCTTGAGATAAACCACTAGTTACATTTTTGATGTTTGGAAGCACCCCGATAACATTGACTTGAAAAGTCCTCCCATCTAGGTATTCCTTCAACCAAGACTTAATTTTCGGATGGAACCCAATGGCATCCAATCTGCGTAGAAGTTTGTCAGTGCTCACGCGATCAAATGCCTTCTGAAAATCGAAAAATATAACGTCGCAGCACTTCTTTTTATCTAGAATGCTAGTCCAGTCATTGAGGCTTTCCAAAAGGTTGCTCTCGAAAGATCTTCCCTTGACAAAACCGTGTTGGTTAGGGGGAATTACATTGTTTGCGTCAAGATGTATCTCGATGTGTTTTTTATAATCTTTTCGAAAAGCCTGCAGAAAATTGATGTGAGGCTAATCGGTCTATAATTTTTTGGGTCGGATGCAGGTTGTTTCTTCAGAATTGGGATAACATACGAGTGCTATCAACGTCTAGGCACCTCCGAGAGGAGATTGATTGATTATACAAAAAAAAGATAATGGTCCGGAGATCATGTGTGCTATATTCCTTATGAAAATGAAGGGTATTTCATCCAGAGTGAAAGAATGGGAATTTGACCACGTAATCAGATAATCATAGACTGTTACTGGGTCAGCATTAGGAAGTTCTGGCATGGAATGCTCGATATTAAATTCTATATTTGGTTTCTGCCCATCATCTTTTGAGAAAGCTTTAGCAAATTCATCGGCAAAGGTATTGGCCTTGTCAGTATTTGACACTATATTCCTACCGTCAATGAGCAGTCCTCCAGGTTTTCTCTCGTACTTAGTTTTCTTTTGAGATATTTGTAGAAATCTTGTTTTTTACCCGCGGATAAGATTTTCTTCTCTACGTTAGAATTTAACTTCTGTAGTTTTGCGGTAAAAATCTTCGTAAAGTTCTTATATCCATCCCAATATCCGCTCGCTTCTGCGTAATGGAATAATCTCTCCTTATGCTCTAACATGTTCCGCAAATACGATGGCAAAGTAAATGTTGTAGTAGAAACAGGAACCCAAGGAATAAAAAGTTCAATGCTATGATTTAATATTGCAATGAACATTTCATATTTCTCATTGACTGTGGAAAGAGAATCAAAAGAATCCCTCCAGAGAATTGATGACAGATACGTGTTTATCAAGTTATAATTGCATTTAGAGAAGGATCTAACGTATACCGTATCTTGCTTCAACCCACTAAAGTTTTCATTGAATGTTATGCTCTTATGGTCGCTGTGTCCAATAGGAGCAATTACCATCACTTTTTCAACTATTTCGCCTGAGTTAGAAAACAGAAGATCCAGAATATTGTTACCGCGCGTTGGGCTATTAATAAACTGTGAAAAGCCGTGACAGTGCATAACGTTAGCAAACTGGTTTCGACATGTTAATTTCCAGTCAATTTCCGGTAGGTTGAAATTACCTAACACCACAGCATACCAGGGGCACGTTGCCAGATCACCAATGGCTTTGAAGAGTTGCTGAGTGAAAGACGAATTACAAGATGGTGATCTATATACCAAAATATTCCGTAGGGTGGTGTTTCCATAAAATATATCAAAGGCTAATATTTCATAGCTCGAGGGGATAGATTCTGAGAAAACCGTAGTGTAAGAAAAGATGTTCCTCAGGAGTACAGTTACGCCTCCTCCAGAACCTGTAGCTCTATCGCAGCGTAAAATCGTGAAACTTTTCGACCATGCGCCGAGCATTGATACAACAGAGTGGTCGCTCTTCAACCAGGTCTCAGTAAAAAAGTATAAACCATATGAATCACCCAATGTGATATCCACGTACACAGAATTTCTCACAAGAGATCTTATATTACCATAAACACAGCTGAAGGATACTGAGGCCCCGGTCATAGTTGGATGAGCCGACGCCTCCAGACCGGTCGATACACACAGAATGCATTGGAAATGGGATGCAAAAATCACTCGGTGTATCCCCGCACCCCCAACACCCACCCGGTCGATACGTATGAACAACATGGTGAGGTGAAGCTGAGAAAATCACTCGGTGTATCCCCCGCTCCCCAACACCCCCGCACCCCCCGGTCGATACGTATGTTTAAAATGATGGAGTGAGGTTGAGAAAATCACTCAATGTATCCGACGCGGTCGATATCCATGCAATACGTGGATGAGGGCGGATGAGAAAATCACCGGGTGGGTGGGTCGATGATAAAACATTGCGTATCACTAGAAGGCTAACCTTACTGCTACCTCCGTGACTTCACCATACTCGCCTTCACTATTTCTCTGAACAGGTGCAATCCTGTTGGCCACGTAATCATCGTCATATCTAGTTGGATGCATCGAGTGATTTTCTCAACCTCACTCCATCATTTTAAACATACGTATCGACCGGGTGGTGTTGGGGGTGTTGGGGGTGCGGGGGATCCAGATCCAAATAGCGCCAACTGTGCCCGGGGCCTGAGAGTGGTCCATTATCATTATCTTGTTTTTGTATAGAAAATTGGGACCGAGGACCAGCTATCAGTTTCCCTGATGGCTGTGAGTACTAGACATATCAAGGCTGGAGTTGAAACGTGAGCGAATCATAGCTGGAGCTAAGCCAGCAGATGAATCGTTGTGAGTAACCCCATCCGTCTGTGAACGTCGTCTGCGCTCCTCTTGCCGGCGTTTGATCTCCTCGCGCGGGAGAGACTCCCGCAGGAAGACACCCCGCTGGCTAAAGTAGCGCAGACGATTTGTGCGCCACATGGCCTGACGTTGGAATATACTAGCTGGTAATACGACTTTGATTAATCTATCTCTGCCCTGTCTAGGAGCACCTTAGCGATAAACGGTCATGGGATTACAATCTACGTTTGAGTAGTCAAGTATATTGTAAACATGTTGGTAATCATACGCCACACGGTCTCTAGAACGAGGAGCATCTAGCTCAGGGAATCCGCTTAACACAATCTAGATCTCTCAATCTCTTCACAAGACAATACAGGTAACGTGGGTGTCATCGTACGTATGGCATCAGGTACACAAGTCTATACAACTTTCACGGCTCTTTGCTAGCGCTATTTTCAATTCTCTGATTTCCACTTTCAGCGTGGCATTCTCTTGCACTAGCTCTGCCTCCCTAAGCGCATACTTTTCGCGGTCATCTAAGAGATAGCCTACTATGGTCTTCAAGTGGGCGGGGAGCGATTCATCTTGCAGGACCATCGACACCGCTTCATTGAACTCCAGTCTCTCGACGTTCGTCTCGGTCTTCGTAGGAATGCGTTCATTCTGAAGTGAAGCGGCACCAGAGCAGGTTTGTCATGTCGAAACGAGAAGAAGTAGATCGAGCTCACCGGATGAGGTGGCAGTTATTCTCTTCGCACCACCAAAATCTCACCCTGCCACTAGGCTTTACGCGTTATCTTCTGTTGGTCGATCGAGCACACGTCACGCCACGAGTAGTAGAAGAGCTCCGAAAAGACGACCGTTCACGAGCGAGCACGGATGAAGGAATTTTGAATGATTCAAAATTTGAAAAATCATTCGGATAATTTTCACATAATACAATTCGGTCCCAAGTATAGTAGCCAGCCTCCTTCAGCCTACCAGGTTGTTCAATAAGTTTTGTCGTTCGATAAGAGAGTGCGTTGCTACTAGCCCAATTTTTTTTGTTTTTTTGGTACACTCTTCATATGAACGCGTTTATGTGAAGTTTCATTTCAATCTGTCAATTCATTCTTTGTTTACGAGCCATTCAATGTCGCTGTTGACGGACGAATGTTAAAAGTGTATAATGATTGTTCACCTACAATTAGAACAGTAGAAAGATGGGTTGCTGAATTTAAAGGCAGCGTCCGCGCTGAAAACCACATCTGGGTTTTTCTTCTCAATCCAAGGTTTGAACCAAGTGAAGATAGTTGCCGAAGCTTGAGACCTCAATGTAGCGTAAAAATAATGCTATAGGCTCTTGAAAACTGCTCCGTGGTCTGAAAAGGCGTTTCCCCGGTCGATCATCTAACACGAGGAACAGAAGCGCCACGACGGGCTCCGGCAGGCAACTTAAATCCAAAATTCTATTTTCTCTTATTCGAAGGATCCTTGAATTTGGACGTGTGTATTTAAAGCTTCTTATTTTTTAAGACCTTTTGACAGCTGAAAGACGAAAAGAATTGTGGAACTTAAAAAGTTAATGAGGATAAACCAAATCAGCCGTCCAAATTTTCAAAATTTGTGCATTGCACAAGACACACCGGACAGACGTGAAAAAAAGGGAGCTGAATGCTCAAGGATTTCCGAACGAGTTTTTCTCAGGAATTTGAGTGTTTTGAGTGGTCCATTTGCGATATATCACAACCTGGCAGGCCTACATGAGCGAAATTGTGAAAAAATGAACACGTTTTCTTGCGCGTACGCTGCCTTTAAATTTTGGCTGCATTCACATGAGTCTCCGATCTTTTTGGGCGGAGCTGTGCACGTGTGCACGAATCATCAACTTGGGAACTTTATAATTCTGATTGTAGTCCTTTTCTTGCACAGTGAACTTCATGGTCTTTTAGCGGTTAACGAACCAACCCATTTTCATGGTTTTCTCAACAACTTCTTTCATCGCGACCGCTGCCTTTAAACGTGGTCTTACAAGCCTTGAAGACGATCCACGTGAAGGACGTCCGAAAAGAACATCAACACCAGAAATCATAGCCAAAATACGGGATAGGGTTTTGGAAGATCGTCGATTGACTGAGAGAGATTTAGTAGAGGCTCTACACATCTCATTAGGCAGTGTGAGCCACATTTTTAGAGAATTTTTGAGTTTTAGAAAGCTGTGTGCACAATGGGTGCCGCATTCGCCAACAATGGAATAAGAACACATTCGAATGCGAGTTTCTCAGCAACATTTGGAGCGTTTTGAAAAGGATAAAGTGGGTTTTGTGCGTCGATTCATCACTATGGATGGGACTTGGGTCTATCACCATGATCCTGAATCAACACAAGAGGCTAAATAGTGGTGTGAACCTGGTTGTTCGGCTTCGAAACGAGTTCGTGTCCGGAAATCGGCCAAGAAGGTTATGGCATCAGTTTTTTGGGATGCGAAAGGAATTTCGTTTGTGGATTACTTGCAAACTGGTGAAACAATTAATTTTGAATATTATTGCAACCTTTTGGACCTGTTGAAGGGAAAAATTCGTGGAAAAAACCCCGGTTCGCAGAAGAAAAAAATCCTTTTTCATCAGGACATTGCACCGTGTCACAAGAGCATTTTGACAATGGCTAAAATCCATGAAATAAAGTTCGAATTGTTGGAGCATCCACCGTATTCACCAGATTTGGCCCCCAGCGACTTCCATTCGTTTCCAGAACTCAAAAAAATTATGCGTGGCAAGCGTTTTTCATCAAAGGATGAGGTCATAACGGCTGTTGAAGAGTATTTTGCAGACCTTCCAGATTCTCACTTCAGGCATGGGATCCACAGAGTGAAGGATCGTTGGAGCAAGTTTATTAATATTCTGGGAGATTACACTGAATAATAAAGTGTATTTTAAACCATAAAATTGTGTTTTTCTTATCGAACGACAAAACTTATTGAACAACTTGGTATATAAAGTAGCGGTCATAAATCTATTGACATGGCCTTTTTGCAAAAACTGTTTTTATACATATCTCAGACCAGGCTTGGCGAAAATTTATTCAACTTTTGCATGTTATAGGGCGTCCTACACCTTGCTTCAGACATACACAAGCTTAGGTTTTGGGGTCGCAGTTTTTAGATATAGAATTTATTTGCAATTTCGTGATAATATTTCAAATGAGGACTATTCCCTCAGTACATGGCTACTACAATTTCAAACCTGTAGCAGTTATTTGCCATTAGAAGATTTTCTGAATCGTAGTATAATCTTGTGAGAAAATAATCTGTATCGAAATTTTTCTGAAGACCGAAATTTAAACAAATTATGGCATATTTTTGAAAATTCACCCATATAAAATTAATCGTTCGAGAACCGATCTAAAATACGTACTTTATAGACTTTGACAAAGTACAACTTGTACACGAATTTCGCCGTTTTCCGTTTACGTCGGAGAGAGATACCTAATAGATGTAAAATTGCATAATTTCATTTCGGATTCATTTCCAGGAAAATTCTGATAAAGATTGTTTTCTCACAAGGTTATTCAGCGATTCAGAAGAGCTTCTAATGTAGAATATAAGCTACGGCTTTGGGATGTTAATAGCTATGTTTCGAGGGTATAGTTCTATTTTGAAGTTTTACCACGAAATTATGTGTCCTAAGAGACCAGGCGTTCTAAGAGATTCGGGCAAGGCAAAATCGGCGGGATTGCGTACTTAACTGGCGAAAAACAATAGGTAGTTTATCGAATCATCCCTTTTGATACGGCTCAGTTCAAGACGCTTCTGGAAATATCGTTAGTACTGAAACCGTCGCTCACAAGGACGGGTTGTATCTGAAGTTTGCCCTGATATGTAAGCCATAGTTAGAGGGCACGTCCGAAAAAACATGAGCTTGGGCAACGCCTTCGCTAACCGACTTTGCCTTCGTAGGAGTTCTACGAGCTGAGCAAGGCCTGTGCCGAACCCTGCATTTGAGCGTGCTATAGACTTCCGAGCAGGGGTGTGCGTTTTTCGTTTTTCGCTCTTTTTTTGCGAAAAAAGTCGATATCGAAAGAAAACGAAAAATATTTAAAAATTTCGGTTTTATTTCGGTCTAAAATTATCGGGTCTGATGCGACTTACAGTTGATCCTTCGCTGTCCACAGACGTCTGCAGCAGGAAAAAACGAGCTTGGAATGGCAAAATAACGAATGCAAACAAGCGTTCTGAGGTCAACAAAACGCCTCATGCCCCCTTTCTGCCCCTCGACATGAAAATTTCAACTCTCGAGGTTGAGATAACATGAAATAATCAAGTCAAGAAAGTACTGATAGGCGAGCTAAATCGCTTGATTGCATTGAAAGGTGTCATCCATGGCAAAGGTGGCCGGCCCTCTTTTAGCAAAAAAAAAACACGGTTTTCGCGTTCTCTTCAAGCATGCCTTGCTGTATAGGGCAAAAGACCTTCCGTAAACGGTGAAGATATCAAAAGTGAAATCTATCGCGAACACTGCCTTTTATGGTCAGGAAATTTCGTTTCTGTTTAAGATGTGCATGAAAAAGTATTGCAGTTTGGAGGTTCGTAATTTTCAAACAGGAGCGTGTCCGGAAATCCTGGGAGCAACAACCTAAATTCTTTTGCACCCTCTATCAAACCATAACAAAAAGAATAAAGATTTTCTTGTGGGCAGGGCCTCATATATACCTTATTTTCTCTTCTAGAAGTATATACATAAGCTTCTATTTTTTCAGAACTCCTTTTTGGGTGTACTTTTAATAGAGATGTACTTCAAGTAGAGAGTGTACTTCTATTTTTCAGCCTTGTTTGTTCGAATTCTCATAGTGAAAGTTTTAATCACAAAACACAGATTTTCGTGATCAAGAAACCTGAAAAGTCAGCTATTCAAGTCCGATTGAGCCAATGCTTGCACACTCGTTATTACCATCGTCATTTTATGAGCCGTAACCCTGTATCAGAATATAGATTTTTCGCTTTTCGTGATTTGAAATGTACTACTATTAGAGGTGTTCTTCAAAAAAAAGAGGGTGTACTTCTAAATGCCAGCCCTCTCTTTTTGTTGTACTCCTATTAGAGGTGAACTTCAAATTGAGGTGTACTTTTGATAAAGAAAATACGGTAGTTCCATCCAGCGAAAATGGTTGAATGAGCTCCTGTGTAGACACCACAACCCATTGCGTGTGGTTGCGTCGCGGTCATTACCGTCCAATAACGCCGGGATACTGAGCTACGGGTCAGTGCTGACCACGACGCGACCGCTCACACTGAAATCAAACATGAAAGCGCAAGAAATTCACGCAAATGTGTAGTAGGTATCAGTTACTAGTGGTGTTCGTCTCTCTACAACGTTTGTTCCGTTTAGATCTATGGCTTGCACTTCAACTTTTACGAATTCAGTTTTTTTTTTCATAAAGTTAAAGACGACCTTAGAGCCCTTAGTTTCGATCAAAAACGCGAAAAAACGTGGGCTTGAATGCTTGGAGTACTACTGCAGTTTTGAACAACGAGTTCACATCAGGAATTTCGAAAGATGTTCAGTGCTATAATTTTATCAGGATTCGCCTCTGCCACAATTCTGAAATCCCTCGCATCATTGATTGCGGATACTTTGCTTCTTTAATAAAGCATAATTCTGTCATTCTCTGATGCAGGTCGATCACTTTGCCTTGTTTTTCCAGTCAAACATATGAAATGGCGAAAAGAAGTCGTTTTGAAAGGCAAAAAAAATTTTCGGTTTCTTCGGAATTTTTCGTTTCCAAAACCCGAAAATTTTTCGTTTTTCGGTTTCAAAGTTTTTCGCACATGCCTGCTTCCGAGTACAGACATCCAATTTTCTAACAGCTTTCGACAAAAAGAAAAAACCTACGATGCGTTATCTTTTTGTGGACCATTCTGCTGGTTTCCGACTTCGATTTCTTCAGATGTCTGATCACTCGCCGCCGTTGGGGTTTATCCTCACTTTTCAAATGATCCTGATTTTCTAAGGACTTCCCTCACTTGTAAAAATACTCACCGAGACCGAGATTCGAATATTCATTTATGTATGTTTAAAGAGGCACTTCGCCGCATTGTTTTCCTCAATTCCGCTCTGCCGCGGAGTGACCTCGCCCGCCTCAGGAGCATACATAGGAATAAATGAAATAGTCTGATCTATGTCCAGCTCTTTTGCAATCAACCTTATATCTTATCAGTCACAAGCCTCGAATAATTGCATTCTGCGGTCGTATTCATGAAACTACGACAGCTCCCTTGAGGTCGAAAGTTCGCCTGTCGCATACATCGACTGGGTCTATGAACCTGTCCGGGAGGCTCTCTCAATTTCATGATTACTGCCACTGCTTGGACATCTCATGCCATTTTCGAAAAATCGGGGAGCAGTGCGAAGTGGGAAATTTCAAATTGCTGATATTACTTTCATGGAACCCGGAAGGGAGTGGGTTTGTGTGTCGAAGGGCAAATGTCGAACTCGATCGTACGCTGCTACAGCGGCGCCTCTCCCTACTGCGCCATGCGAGCTCCAGACCTACAGTGACCGAAATTTTAGAAAAATGTTTTAAAATTTATCAAACTCTTCCTCCTCGGTGAAATTTAGGCCCAAAATCACTAAGATCCTGCCCAAATTCACAAAATTTTCTTTTCTGAGCCAAAATTCTCACGACTCCCCATTTACCCCCGTTCTGCCCGGCCACAGCCTCGCTGAATTGTCTGTGAGGTGGGATATTTTCTTCGTTACAGAGGTCAATGCACAAACCAATCTACGTCCAGAAAGCGTTCGATTTTGCAGGCTTTCCTTGAAGAATTTTTTTGCTCAGAATTGTTTCACAGAAAGTCAGTGGATCTATTTGCATGAAAGGGAATGTCTACAATGGAGTGGAGCGAACGGCGAGAACATGCGTAGATGGCCGAATGACCTCAGCTGACCGTGAAGGTCAGTCTTCGTTCATAACGGAAGTTATCTCACAAGATGTTGTCCGAAAAAAACGAAAATTTTGTCCGGGATGCATTTCTCAAAAAACGGAATCTAACAATGCAAAAATTTCTAGTTCGAACTTTCTAAACTAGAAATTCAAGATATGACACAGAAAAATAATGAAATAGAATGTCCAGAAAGGAAATTCTACATGAGAGTGGCACGGTGACTGGACGCAAATGAAGGAGAATATTATGCAACACAACAGAAATGAGTCATGGTTTCAATTTAAATAAAAAGAAGCTTCGGATATTCCTATGAAACAACGGAAAAGGAATACAAAACAATGTCTTGAGTGCTCCATAAGGGATCGGGACCAGGAGAGTGCGGAGATTTTTGTTTTCTGGTCATCTTCAGTTACTCAGGATAAGCTAGAGTAAAAGGAAAACGGCTGGAACTGTCTCAACGGTCATATACCGAATGTTCCGAAATTTCTCTGTCATCTAGCGTTTTGAACTTCACGATTTCTCTTTTAACAAATTTTCTTTCTGGACATCTTTGAGCAGAACGCTTTCTCACAAAGTAGGTTATACCCCAAAAATTTGAAAAGAAAAGCATAAAATAATCACAAGGTAGCTCAGTTGAACGCAAAACTCAGATGTCGGACAGGACTCGAACCTGCATTGCACGCTTTCCGGGCGAGAGTGTTACCATTTCACAACCGGCACCTCGTTCTGCATTCCTCAGCTATTCACACATGAACTGTGTACGCACAACAGCAATCACCCGATAACGGGTATGATCTGGTAAGGTTGTAGCTTACGGAGCTTGTACCTTTTGGCTCCTGGCAATGCCCCAGCAGTCTGTTACGGTAGTCGTTGTGGGACCTCAGCAGCGGGTCGGCGACGCACCTTCAGCATTCGCAGTGCAATTCTCTACACATCGTTGGATTAATTATCCTGAAGGAAATGAAAACACTGTTCTTTGATGTATGATTCATCACTGGCATCTATGGCCTCTCAAAAAAAGTTGTAAAGGTCAAAAGTCGCCCTTTAACTAGAGCTATTTTGGAATTTTCGCTCAGAATTGACTGGAGCTTATAAGTTTCATTACTTTGAAATAGGAGCTCGATATTGAGTCCTCGACAGATGACGCAAAAGGCTAGAAAACTCTCCTAAAAATCCAATTTCCAGAAATGTGTCAAGATACAATAACGAGCTGTCCACCGCAATTAATTGATAATATGTTTTCATTTTTCTAAAGTGGTAATGATTGTGTACCCTATGGAGCCCCTAATCTTAGGGAAATCTAAGGAAAGAAACCTGAGCGTCTTTCAGGTTCAGAAAGCAAGCTGCTAGGCTTAAAGGTGCGCCTGGTAAGCACATATCGTTGTTGCTTACGGAGCTTGACCTTTTGGCTCCTGGTCGTGGCGGGACCAACCACGGGGGCGACGCACCTTTAACCTTCACAGTGCAGCAGTGGTGCTGAAATTCGATCAATATCTTCGCTACTGATTCTTTCTGTGATTCAGAGCTAGGAAGGTACATAAACTCTGGTACCGCCGTAGTGACCTGTTGATTTCGATCAATACCAGCAGCGGAGCGGTGGGCCTCGGTGAAATATAACTAGTGATAAGGAGGTTCCGACGAAAAAGCCACCGCTCCGCGCTGTGATAATCGAAATCAACAGGTCACTACGGCGGTACCAGAGTTTAACTAGCTCTACAATGAAGAAAATGAAGGCGGATTACCAATTTTTTCAGATTTATGCATGGTTTCAAAGTTTATCTCGACACTATATCCCCCTTTTCTGAATTCTGAAAATTTCATTTCGGTATTCAAACGGTTACCGCGACTTGTTGAGGGCTGATAATTGAGGGTGGATTTCATATAAATGAAACACATCTAAGTATGTTAATTCGTCAATTCTGAGAGGAAATTCGACAATTACCCTAGTTAATTTGTGAGTTTTAAATATGGAGTTTTCTGAGGGCTTCAGAAGTTAGTGAAAAATTGCGCATCATTGTCTAGGTTGTTGACATTGTGGCGAAATGATTCCACATAACATGTCCTTTAAATACCTCTCAGGCATGATTAGCCGAGATACTTGCCTTCAAGTACAAGAATTTCAGCGCCAGTGCTGCACTGTGAAGGTTAAAGGTACGTCGCCCCGCGCCGCAGTTGGTCCCGCCACGACCAGGAGCCAAAAGGTCAAGCTGCGTAAGCAACAACAGCACATATCGGCATTAAATCCAGTTAAGCTGAGGCCTTGAAGATGGAATTTTGATGTTTTTGAGAGTATATCATACCATAACAAAGCATTAAACATTCTCAAAAGCATAAAATAATGTTAATGAATGATTGACGGCACTAGTTTCTCAATGACAACAATCCTTATAGGAAGATGAGTGTCCGAATGGGTTTTCCCGAATTCCCACCAACTGTTCAATCCAAATCGACCCAGCGATCCTTTTTCAAAACTTGCAAGTATTGCGGATACAGGAATCAACAAAACAGCGCCAGTCGCAAGTCAGCAATAGTTTTAAAACCGGTTGAACCGAAAATAAAATAACGGTGTGTCGTCATTCTCGTAGCAGGACCCGCAACTGCACAACTTTAGTTTTTTTTTCGTGTGTTCTCGTCGTCGTTGCAATTTTTATTCTATGTACTTTTCTTCTTGTGCTTTCATTACCTCATGGAGGTGAATAACTTTTTTGTTCGCAAGTGTTTGTGCAACATTCTGGGTTATTTATGAAGACCTGTGTAGATAGTTACTTGGTGCTACTCAGAAAAATGAAAACATATTACATGTAAAATGAAGGCCTGAATTAATATGTAATATAAATTTGCCAATGTATATTACTTGCAAATTATCTCGACCGATGTAGTTATGTTACATGTAATATATCGGTCTCTCGCTCGCAGGCCAAAAGTCCTACGTAATATGTTTTCGATGGTGAAAACATAATACTTGTCACATAAGAGACGATTACAATATACTTGTAATCCATCTACGTCAATGTAAGTTACATGTGAATTATCTCTACTCAAGTAAATTACATGTAGTATAAGTGTAACATAATTCCAATATCTCCAGCAACTGAGGGCCCATGCTGAATACCTTCTGCAAACCTGCACACAATACGGGTCGCCTCATACCTTAGTGATGAGGGCAGTTCCATGATTTTCGACAGGGTGGTCACTCGTCCTGGCCGAGTCGTTGACCTCTCGCTCCTCTTGATCCGTTTTAATCGTGTGGAGGATTAGAGGGTGCGACATGCAATATTTTTTAAGCAAGCTTAAGCCCACTGCTTCTTGTATGAAGCTGTGGGATCAGGGATGTGCGGCAATTGCCGTTTGTCGTTTGCCGGCCATTTTGGGGACTTTTTTGCCGTTTGTCGTTTGCCGAAATTTTTGTTATTTTGCCGGCAAAACTCGGCAAAACATTGAAAGGAAACGCCGCCTATGCTCGCGGCCATGTAGGCACTAGGGGTAATCCGAGTATACTTTGTTCGCTTAACCGTTATAGGGGGTTTTGACTTATCTAGGGTGGTAGTAAAAAAAAGTTCACTCGCGGTAAGTTTGCGATAAACTGCAGCTAAACGCGAGCTTTACTGTGCTTATCTGGGCCAAATTCCGGTCCGCAATTGCGTCTCGACCCGCATTGCGGCCGCGCGCGCCCGAGTCGGAAGAGCTTCCAGCGCTGCAGCCGCCGATCTGCTGACTCTAGGTGGGTTTTGGAGGCTGGAAACCAAGAAAATTGAAGAAAATTGTATAAAAAAGCCACATCGAGTCGGCTTTGGCGCTGGAAACCCGGCTGACTCGAGCGCGTGCGGCCACGAAGCGTGTCGAGACGCAAATGCGGACCGGAATTTGGCCCAGATAAGCACAGTATATTTGACGATTTTCAGGAAAGGGTCCAGACATTGCTGAAACTACGCACCAGCACGCCACGTTATGAGCCACTAGATACGCTCAAAGTGAAAAAAAAGTTTCCCAACAATTGGTTCATTATGTATTTTTTTGGAAAAAATATTGATTCAGAAAAAAATTCTGAAGATTTTTCGAACACTTCTTAGCTCGCGGTAAGTTCGCGCAGAACTGCAACTTGACGCGAGCTGACAGAGAAATTGGAAGTAGTGTGTGAATGGGGAACAAGATGGGTAGCTTTTGAATAACTCCTCCGGAGGACGTTTTAGAAAGCATTTTTCTTTAATCATATGCTATTTCCATTTTCTCTGTCAGCTCGCATTAAAGGCAGCGTTCACGAAGAAAAAGTTGCACGTTTTTTTTTTGGCCAAAACGTAAGCTTTGGGTCCCTCTAAGAAGATTAAGAACGGAAGTGCGACGAAAAACGGCCGTTAAGTGGGTGAAAATCTCGTGGGCCAGTCAACCCATTGGGCTCCTCCGCCCACGTCCTATAACAGTTTTCCTGAATTCGTGATGAGATGAGCGATGGTTTCCGATCAAAAGCTTCTTCCCTTCATTCTCAACGTCTCTCTTTATTTAGGTCAGCTCGGACAAATAGGTTGCAAAAAACGGGAGTCACAAGCCTCGGACAACTCGTCCACAATGCTTCCTAGCTGAACTTTGAGTGGCCATAACTCCGTTTCCAGGGGGTCTTGTACGATTCCAGGGACATCATCGAAATCAGCATGGGACCGTCTTCAAGACAGGCAAAAAAACAGAAAAACGACTTTTCTCGTGAACACTGAATAACGGGTGTACACTCTGTCCCTATCAGGCAGAGGGCGTAAGCACCGCAGGTGTGTATTTTTGTTCGTAGGCCCACCCAGTTGTATTATGACTCATTTCATATCAGTTACTCGCAGTCGGTCATATTTTTGTCAGAGCGCGGCCACCAACCGCGGAGCCGCGGCTGCACTACCGCGAAGCGGCGGAGGCACTAACGCGGAGCCGCGGCGGCACTACCGCGGAGCCACAGCGGCACTATAGAGGAGCCGCAGCGGCACTATAGTGGGGCCGCCACGACATTGCCGCTGCGACTCCGCGATAGTGCCGCTTCGGTGCATGTAGGAAGCCGCTCTTTATCGCGAAGCCGCAGTGGCGATTTTTTTTATTCCCATGAGGTCCCACATGCCTTGTTTTTGTTCATGTTATGCTTTGAAATGGAACTAGTCCCTAGAACTGGAATTATTAGAATGTTGACATAAGTATTGAAAAAAAGGAAAAAAAATGTAGCACGTGTGAATAACTTTGGGGTCAATCTATAGAATGAGGTTTTTGACGTTTGCCGTTTGCCGGCCGTTTTTGGGATTTTCTTGCCGATTGCCGTTTGCCGAAATCTAAAAATCGTTTGCCGCACATCCCTGTGTGGGATCCAAGCTTGCTGCTTCAGTCATGAAGCAGCAAGCTTTAAGCTCCTGAGATGTTCAAAAGAGCTTAAAGCTTGCTGATCCGTACCTGAAGCGGTAGCCTGGAACTTGCAGCTCCAACCCTTAAAGTAAACTTTTTTTAACTTGCAGCTCTAATTATGCTACATGAAATATAAGTGTATGTTACATGTAATATAAGTGTAGGTTACATGCGATATAAAGGTAATATACTTGAATGTCTCAAGTATCTTACACTTTATATTACATGTAACATGTTTTCATTTTTCTGAGTGTGTGGGAAGGGGGGGGGCACTGTTGTATCGCACTTGGCCACGCCCATTTTTCCGTGCCGCAATGACTTTCCTGATTTTGGCAGGGGAGGGAAACCCCGGGTAGGTGCTCAAATTTAGTGTGGCACAGTAAAATGGGCGTGGCCAAGTCTATCGCGCCATAGTGCCCCCCCCTTCCCACATAGCACCGATACTTGTGGTATTCGGTGGTTGAAGCGAGACCAAGATTGTTAAAACGCGAGGCCAAGATTGTTAAATTTTTAGATTTAACAATCTTTGTCTCGCTTCAACCACCGAATACCACAAGTGTCAATCAACATGCTAAGATTTATGGAGAGTCGCACGTGAAAAATTCCTGTGTAGATAATTCTTGCCTAACATCCAACACTTCGAAAAATATGGTGAATTTTTGAAAATTTGTATTTTAATGCGATCTTTGGGACTTCGACCATTTGAAGGCTGAAACGATTGTGGGAAGCGGTACTCGTAAAGCGCCGAGTCCTTCCATCTTCTTCTTCTTCTTCTTCTTTGCAGCCACAGAGAGGGGTTCTGTCATAGGTTCAGAAACTCGGCCACTAGCACTGGGTTCGTCCACAGATCCATTGTCGTCAATGTAGTCGGTCTCTTCGGGCAATTGAACAGGTGCGCAGTAGTATGCTCTTGACTACCGCAATCAGGACACTCGTCAGGTTTGCTGTTGTCAATCCTATGCAAGTATGACATAAGCATGGGGGAGTGTCCACAGCGTAACGATGCAAGGGTGCACCTGGCACGCCTGCCAAGTTCCATCTCTGTCTCGGAGACCTTTGGAGATGCGACTCCCAGGATGGGGTTTATGGCAACTCTGCTCAAGTGTTCCTTCACGAATCGGGTATGCTCCGCGCGCAAGAGACGGAGGCGTTCTTGTTGTGCTTCGGTCCATCTCTGCACATCTACTTTCGACGGAGCTTCAGCGAAAGGCTTTCTGATACATCTCTCTCTCACCGGGTTTAGTACTCTTCGCGAAGGATGATTCGGCTGCTTCACGATGTTAATGTACATTTGTTGCGCCTGGAGTTGGCAGTGGTCTCTAACTGGCAATATGCTAGCTTCGGCATGTAAGTGCTCTATTGGAGAGCTTTTAGAACAGCCTGTTGCAATTCGCAGAGCACAATTTTGGACGCGCTGCAGCTTGGACCAAGAGGTGTCCGACACGATGTGCTGCCAGACTGGCGCAGCATACTCCGAGGCGGGTTGCACAATAGCCTTATACGTGGTCAGGATCGTTTCTTTATTGCATCCCCAGGACGTTCCACCGAGAGCACACAGGACGTTGAGTCTTGTTTTCACTGTGGCTTGCTTCTGCTCAGTGTTCTTATGAAACTTCAACGAAGGACCCAACACGAGTCTAAGCAGCTTGGGGAATCGGGTGGCCTGCAATTGAGTTTCGTCCCATTTCACCATAGGATGGGCACTGTGCTCTGCATTATCAGTGGAAAGGACGGTGACGGACGATTTGGAGGCAGAGACTGTGAGCATTTTGCGATCGAAGAAACATTTCAACTCGATCAAGTAGTCATTGATCTTACTGGTGGCTACCTTAATGTCGCGATCTCGGCACAGAATAGTAATATCATCCGCGTATGCAACGACCTTGATGTCTTGAGGGGGAACGGGCAGATCTTCTAGATATAAACTGAAAAGTGCAGGCGATAAAACTCCTCCTTGAGGGACACCAGCGGCGATGGGGATGCTATTGGAAACATGTTCCTGGAATAGCACATTTGCCCGACGTCCTTTAGTGAAGGCAGTTATCCACCGCTTCTGCCATGGCTTGATTGTAGACTTCAACAGACTCTCTGATAGTAGGCCTAGATTGACAGTGTCAAATGCCTTTGTTAAGTCGAGGGCCACACCAACAGTACGTTGGGGTTTGATGGCATTGAAGCCGTCCAGCACATAGCTCACAATTTCCAACAAGGCCGTAGTGGTGGAATGTAATTTACGGAAACCATGTTGGTGCTGCTGTTGGCTGTTATGCTCGGCAAGCTCCTCCACAACCAGTTTTTCGGCAATTTTGGCGATGGGTGAGAGCAGACTGATCGGCCGGTACCCTTTAGCCGTGGATGGTGACTTTCCCGGCTTCGGCAGTGGAATAACACGAGCCACTTTCCAATTTTGGGGTAAAGTACATGTACGAAACGATGTATTTATGACGTCAGCAATAAAGGGCAGTAGTTCACTGGGCAGTCTCTTCAGGACTGCAGGGCTCAAACCGTCTGGCCCTATTGCCTTCGAGTTGCTCATCTCCTTTATTGCCTTCTCGACCTGGGCAGGCGTGACTGCATCATCTACATCCATGAGAGGCAACTTGCAGAGTTCCCGTACAGTTATTCTGTTCTGCTTCTCTATTTTGGTTCTAGTGATGAAAAAATGCTTCCCAAGAGCATTTGCGGCCTCCTTCCCTGATTTGAAGACTCCACCTTCAAACTCAATCGTGGAATTGTCGGCGGAGGTGAACTTTCCGGAGATCCTTTTCAAGGCCTTCCACGTTGCTGCTGCATCATTTCTGAAGTTCATCTTCTCAGTGAACTTTTCCCAAGTTTCCTTCTTGTGCCTGTCAAGGTCCTTCCTGATCTCATCATCCAGCGCAGCGATGTCTGGGTCAAGATGATTTGCGGCTCTCTTTGCGTCCCTTGTCCTTATCTTCTGCAGTGTTTCCCTGGTGACATTGGGCAAGAAGGTCTTAACGCGGCCTTCAGGGATCGCAGCTTTCATAGCCTTCAAGATAGCATCAGATAGGTGGCGCTCCTTCTGGTGTACATCGCCATTCCACGGATAATCAGCCGCTTGGCGGAGCGCAACCTCCCTGAACAGGCTCCAGTCTGCAAGTCCTAAATTAGGATAAGAACGATGACGAACACTTGTATAGGGAGCAAGAGAGTTAGAGAGATCAATATCGACAAAGACAGGGATGTGATCGCTGGAAAGAGTTGTGGATGTCGACCAAGAGCAGGCATTAGAGAGATTGGAAGAGACGAGGGAGATGTCTGGGCTGCATGATCGGCCGTTGGCAGGGAGACGAGTGGGCTGGCCATCGTTTAAGATAACCAGATCGCACTCCTCCGCCCATTCTTCGACGTCACTTCCTCTAGCATCAGAATCAAGCGACGAGCAGAACGTGTGCGCATTGAAGTCACCCGCAAAGACAATTGAGGGAGAAAGAGAGCAGTCATACAGCTGCTTGAGAAGGGGATAGGACTGTATGTTGAAGGACAAGAGGAAGAAGGAGGGAGATATATATATATATATATATATATATATATATATATATATATATATATATATATATATATATATATATATATATATATATATATATATATATATATATATATATATATATTTATATATATATATATATATATATATATATATATATATATATATATATATATATTAAAAGAGAAAGTGGTGTTTTAAGAGGTAGATGGATGGGGATGTACTCGAGAGTGCCATCCACTGGAGTGTTTGGAATAATGTGAGAGGGAAGAGAGGACAGAACAAAAGTAGAGAATCCGCCTCCTTGAGATGACCTAGAAGTATGATATGCAGTATAGCCCGGGATGTTTAGAGATAGCAGAGGGAGAGAGTTTGTTCTCCTGGACCATGATAACATCCGGGTGATGAGTACGGGCAAAGAGAGATAATTCAGAAAGCTTGGTCCGAAGGCCGTTTAGATTGATGTGTACAATAGATAGGGGGCGGTTGGTAGATGAGGAATTTGAGTTACTGGAGGCGGAGCACACAATACAACGAAAGGAAGAATCGTGGTGCCTCACAGAACTGAGACCCGAACAAGAGAAGTGCACGCACCTTTCGCATCCAAAACATTGGACGCTGGTTCCATACCAATTGACATCTCTGCCGCATGTGGCACATGGGTACTTCTTCTTCTTCGCGGGTCCTGGATTCCTTTCGACGCCGGCCATTTGTAGAAGAATCCTCAGGAGAGCTGCAGCCAGCCAGCACCTCTCCCATGACAAAAACCCTCTCCGCGGAGGGATTGACGTCGGTTTGCACGGAGGTGATCTTCTTCCCTCCACACTGCCACGGCACGAACGTACGACATCTCGGCAAGTCCCTCCATCATGTGCGGCACAGTAAAATGGGCGTGGCCAACTGCATCGCGCAGTCGCCAGTAAACCTACAACGCAACATTTGGCTGCTGAGGACCCGCGGGACCGTGAAGGGGTGACCCCGTTGGACAGATCCACGTTTTACTGTATTTCGTCAAAAAGCACCGTTTCTTCTGCTTGATCACCCGTTTCGAAAGTAACCCGAAGACTGTTTCATGTAATATCGTCGAGTACAGTTGTGAAGACTTTGTTACCAAAGTGTACTGAACATCACAACAACTATGACGGTTGTCGGCTAGCCGAACATTCAAGCTTTATGGAAACATCAGTTTGAGCAAAGGGCTCTAGATCGAGAATGTGCCGAGATGTCGTACGTTCGTGCCGTGGCAGTGTGGAGGAAAGAAGATCGCCTCCGTGCAAACCGACGTCAACCCCTCCGAGAAGAGGGTTTTTGTCATGAGAGAGGTGCTGGTCGGCCGCAGCTCTCCTGAGGATTTTATTACAAAGGGCGGGCGTCGAGAGGAATCCTGGTCCAGCACAGAAGTATCCATGTGCCACCTGCGGCGAGGATGTTACCTGGCATAAAACAAGCGTCCAGTGCTTCGGATGCCAAAGGTGGGTGCACTTCTCCTGTTCGGGCCTCAGTTCTGTGAGGCATCATGACTCATCCTTTCGTTGTGTTCTATGCTCTGCCCCCAACAACTCTGATTCCTCAATTACCAACCGCCCCTCTCCATTGTTCACATTAATCTCAACGGCCTTCGCAACAAGTTATCTGAACTATCTCTATTCGCACGTTCTTATCACCCGGATGTTATCATGGTTCAAGAAACCAAGCTCTCTCCATCTACCACTTATCCCCAACCTAACATTCCGGGCTACACCGCCTATCACATGCCAAGGACAGCCCTTGGGGGCGGAGTGTCTACTCTCGTGCAATCTGCCTTACCTTCTCATATTATCCCTAATACTCCTAAGGACGGTACTCTCGAGTAAATTCCTGTCCACCTCCCCCTCAAAACCCCTTTATCTCTATTTAATATCTATATTCCTCCTATAACTTCTTGTCCCCTCTTATAATCCTATTCCCTCCTTAAGCAGTTGTACGACTGCTCACTCTCCTTCAGCTGTCTTTGCGGGTGACTTCAATGCTCACACGTTCTGTTCCGCTCTTGATTCTGACGCCAGAGGGGAAGATGTCGAAGAATGGGCTGAGGAGTGTGACCTGGTTATCCTCAATGATGACCAGCCCACTCGTCTCCCTGCCAACGACCGACCTTCTAGCCCAGACATCTCTCTTGTGTCATCCAATCTCTCTAATGCTTGCACGTGGTCCACATCCACAACTCTCTCCAGTGATCGCATTCCCGTCTTTGTCTATATTGATCTCTCTGACTCTCTTGCCCCTTACTCTGGTTTTCGTCATCGTACTTATCTTAATTTAGGCCTAGCAGACTGGACCCTGTTCAGAGATGTTGCACTCCGCCACGCGGTCGACTTCCCATGGAATGGTGATGTTCATCAGAAAGAGCGCCATTTAACAAGTGCCATCCGCAAGGCCGTGAAAGCAGCAATTCCTGAGGGTCGTGTCAAGACTTTTTTTCCAAATGTCAGCAGGGAAATACTGCAGAAGATAAGAACCAGAGATGAGAAGAGAGCCGCAGACCATCTAGACCCGGAGATTGCTGTGCTGGATGATGAGATCAAGCAGGATCTGGATAAGAACAAGAGGGAATGCTGGGAGAAGTTCACTGAAAAGCTGAATTTCAAGGCGGACGGAACTACGACGTGGAAAGTGTTGAGGAAAATTTCCGGAAAGTCCGCTCCCCCGATGAGCTCCGCTATCGAGTTCGAGGAGAACGTCTTCAAATTAGGGAAAGCGGCTGCTTACGCACTCGGCAAGAATTTTTTCATCACACGTACCAAATGAGGCGTGCAAAACAGAGTCACGGTTAGAGAGCTGAGCCGGTTGCCGCTCATGAACGCTTCTGAGGCCTTTACTCTCACACAAGTAGAGAAGGCTATCAAAGAAATGCGGAATTCGAAGGCTATCGGACCTGACGGTATCTCCCCAGCCATCCTGAAGAAGCTTCCCACGGAACTTCTACCAATGCTTGCAGATATCATTAACACTTCTTTCCGGACCTGCACTCTACCCCAAGCTTGGAAGACAGCCAATGTGATACCGTTACCAAAGCCAGGCAAGTCTCAAAGCACGGCAAAGAGCTTTCGACCAATAAGCCTGTTATCGCCCGTCGCTAAATTAGCTGAAAAGCTGATCGTGACGGACCTGGCTGATCAAAATGAGCGACAGCAGCATCAGCATGGGTTCAGGAAACTTCACTCTACTACTACTGCTCTATTAGAGATCGTGAGCTTTGCGGTCGATGGGTTCAACATGAGAAAGCCCCTGAGAACTGTGGCCGTCGCCCTCGACCTGAGCAAAGCGTTCGACTCTGTTAACTTGGGACTGCTGTCCGAGAAACTGCTCAAGTCGTCGCTACCATCATGGCAGAAGCGATGGATTGCAGCGTTCACTAAAGGCCGCCGGGCTAAGGTTCTGTTCCAGAATCATGTATCCGATAGCATTCCAATAGCAGCCGGTGTTCCGCAAGGCGGAGTGTTGTCCCCTGCCCTATTCAGCCTGTATCTTGAGGACATTCCCGAGCCTCCCAATGATGTAAGGATTGTTATGTATGCCGACGACATCACCATCATGTGCCAGGATCGTGACCTGCAGATAGCCGCTAACAAGATCAGCGCCTATCTCGTCGAGTTGAAGCTCTTCCTCGATAGTATGATGCTCACAGTCTCTGCCGCAAAATCCTCTGTTTCAGTGTTCACAACAAACACCAAGGAACACAGTGCCCATCCAGATGTCAAATGGGATGGTGACCTGTTGCCAGCAGCAAAATTCCCCAAGCTGCTTGGCCTTATTCTTGATCCGTCACTGAAGTTCCACAAAAACGCGGAACAGAAACAAACAGTCGTCAAGGCTAGGCTTAATATCTTGAGAGCTCTCGGAGGAACATCATGGGGAAGTAGCCGAGAGACTATATTGAGAACCTACAGAGCAATGCTTCAGCCGGCTCTGGAATATGCGGCACCAGTGTGGCAGCACCAGGTGTCTGACAGCTCCTGGAATAAGCTGCAGCGTGTACAGAATGCTGCGCTTAGAATTGCTACCGGTTGTGCAAGGAGCTCCCCGGTGGAGCATCTTCACGCGGAGGCCTGCATATTGCTGGTCAAGGAGCATTGTGAACTCCCGGCACAGCAGATGTACATTAATGTTCTGAGACAGCCGAATCATCCGTCAAAGAGAATCATGAAGCCCATAAGAGAGAGGTCGATTAGGACGCCGTTCGCCGATGCTCCTCGTAAAGTTGATGTACAGAGATGGGCCGGCTCCAACATGGAAAGGCTTCGTCTTCTGCGTGAGGAGCACACCCAGTTTGTTCGAGGATATCTAGCTAAGGCGGCTGTGAACCCTATCTTGGGAACGGTGCCGCCTCGGGTTTGCGAGTCCGAGTCTCAACTCGGCAGACGAGCCAGATGTGCTCTTGCATTGCTGCGCTGTGGTCACTCTATTCTGCTAATGTCTCATGTCAACAAAATCGACAGCAGCCGACAAGACGCATGCGCGGACTGTGGTGCTCCCGGACACGACACAGCGCACTTGTTCATGTGCCCGAAGAGACCTACCTCCTTAACCACAATGGACCTTTGGACGAATCCTGTGAAGGCCGCCCAGTTCCTCAACCTATGACAAAAACCACTTCGAGGCTGCAGAAGAAGAAGAAGAGACACGATTATTACCAGTAAAAGAACACTGTCAGCTCCAGGCCCAACAATTTTTCATCAACATTGTCAAACAACCACATCACCCCTCTTGGAGAGTGCTAAACCCCGCCAGAGAAAGAAAGATCAGAAAGCCATTCGCCGATGCTGCAAGCAAAGTCAATCTGCAAAGATGGCACGATTCACAGCAAGAACGACTCCGTCTGTTGCGCGAGGAGCAGACACAGTTCGTACGGGTCATCTGGAAAAGGCGGCGGTAAATCCCATCCTGGGAGTGGTGCCGCCCCGGGTCTGCACATCCGAGTCTCAACTCGGAAGGAGGGCCAGATGCACCCTGGCATCGCTGCGCTGTGGTCACTCTACTATGCTTATGGCATATGTTAGCAAGATTGACAGCACCAAATCGGACGTTTGCCCAGACTGTGGATGCCACGGCCACGATACGGCCCATTTGTTTGATTGTCCGGAAAGACCAACCACGCTGACCACAATGGACCTATGGACGAGTCCATTATTGGTCGCCCAGTTCCTCAACCTATGACAGTACCCTCGACGTGGCTGCAAAGAAGAAGAAGAAGGGGATGACCACAGTGCAGCTCTTTGAGAACTTCCTTGCTGCCGAGATGTCGTACGTTCGTGCCGTGGCAGTGTGGAGGAAAGAAGATCATCTCCGTGTAAACCGACGTCATCCCCTCCACGAAGAGGGTTTTTGTCATGGGAGAGGTGCTGGCCGGCCGCAGCTCTCCTTCGGATTCTCCTGCAAAGGGCCGGCGTGGAGAGGAATCCTGGACCCGCTCAGAAGTACCTATGCGCCGCGTGCGGCAAGGATGTTACCAGGAGACATACCAGCGTCCAGTGCTTTGGATGCCAAAGGTGGGTGCATCTCTCCTGTTCGGGTCTCTGCTCTGTGAGGCATCATAACTCTTCTTTTCGATGTGTTTTGTGCTCCTCACCTACCAACTCTGATTCCTCAAACTCCAATCGCCCTTTCCATTGTATATATATATATATATATATATATATATATATATATATATATATATATATATATATATATAAATATATATATATATATATATATATATATATATATATATATATATACATAAGCCTGCGGACCAGACTTATGTGCAATTAACAGCTCATATACGAAATCACCAACAAAAAAACATCTAGTAACAGCGAGGGAAAAACTACCAGTATTTCGGTCAGATAAAGCAATGGATGCGAAGCAGATATACGCATAGCCCGTAATGGCGAGAGTAGAAGTGACTGCTCCGTGAGGGATTAGCGCTCACCAGGTTCGTTCTCGAAGTATTCAGTTGCAAGTTTCCTGAACGCTCTTCTTCTTCTTCTTCTGCAGCCTCAAAGTGGTTTTTGTCATAGGTTGAGGAACTGGGCGGCCTTCACAGGATTCGTCCAAAGGTCCATTGTTGTTAAGGAGGTAGGTCTCTTCGGGCACATGAACAAGTGCGCCGTGTCGTGTCCGGGAGCACCACAGTCCGGGCATGCGTCTGGTCGGCTGCTGTCGATCTTGCTGACGTAAGACATGAGCAGAATAGAGTGACCACAGCGCAGCGATGCAAGAGCACATCTGGCTCGTCTGCCGAGTTGAGACTCGGACTGCAAACCCGAGGCGGCACCGTTCCCAAGATAGGGTTCACAGCCGCCTTTGCTAGATATCCTCGAACAAATTGCGTGTGCTCCTCACGCAGAAGACGAAGCCTTTCCATGTTGGAGTCGGCCCATCTCTGTACATCAACTTTACGAGGAGCATCGGCGAACGGCGTCCTAATCGACCTCTCTCTTATGGGCTTCATGATTCTCTTTGACGGATGATTCGGCTGCCTCAGAACATTAATATACATCTGCTGTGCCTGGAGTTCACAATGCTCCTTGACCGGCAATATGCAGGCCTCCGCGTGAAGATGCTCCACCGGGGAGCTCCTTGCACAACCGGTAGCAATTCTAAGCGCAGCATTCTGTACACGCTGCAGCTTATTCCAGGAGCTGTCAGACACCAGGTGCTGCCACACTGGTGCCGCATATTCCAGAGCCGGCTGAAGTATCGCTCTGTAGGTTCTCAATATAGTCTCTCGGCTGCTACCCCATGATGTTCCTCCGAGAGCTCTCAAGATATTAAGTCTAGCCTTGACGACTGTTTGTTTCTGTTCCGCGTTTTTATGGAACTTCAGTGAGGGATCAAGAATAAGGCCAAGCAGCTTGGGGAATTTCGCTGCTGGCAACAGGTCACCATCCCATTTGACATCTGGATGGGCACTGTGTTCCTTGGTGTTCGTTGTGAACACTGAAACAGAGGATTTTGCGGCAGAGACTGTGAGCATCATTTTATCGAGGAAGAGCTTCAACTCGACGAGATAGGCGCTGATCTTGTTAGCGGCTATCTGCAGGTCACGATCCTGGCACATGATGGTGATGTCGTCGGCATACATAACAATCCTTACATCATTGGGAGGCTCGGGAATGTCCTCAAGATACAGGCTGAATAGGGCAGGGGACAACACTCCGCCTTGCGGAACACCGGCTGCTATTGGAATGCTATCGGATACATGATTCTGGAACAGAACCTTAGCACGGCGGCCTTTAGTGAACGCTGCAATCCATCGCTTCTGCCATGATGGTAGCGACGACTTGAGCAGTTTCTCGGACAGCAGTCCCAAGTTAACAGAGTCAAACGCTTTGCTCAGGTCGAGGGCGACGGCCACCGTTCTCAGGGGCTTTCTCATGTTGAACCCATCGACCGCAAAGCTCACGATCTCTAATAGAGCTGTAGTAGTGGAGTGAAGTTTCCTGAACCCATGCTGATTCTGCTGTCGCTCATTTTGATCAGCCAGGTCCGTCACGATCAACTTTTCAGCTAATTTAGCGACGGGCGATAACAGGCTTATCTTCTTCTTCTTCTTTGCAGCCACAGAGAGGGGTTCTGTCATAGGTTCAGAAACTCGGCCACTAGCACTGGGTTCGTCCACAGATCCATTGTCGTCAATGTAGTCGGTCTTTTCGGGCAATTGAACAGGTGCGTAGTAGTATGCCCTTGACTACCGCAATCAGGACACTCGTCAGGTTTGCTGTTGTCAATCCTATGCAAGTATGACATAAGCATGGGGAGTGTCCACAGCGTAACGATGCAAGGGTGCACCTGGCACGCCTGCCAAGTTCCATCTCTGTCTCGGAGACCTTTGGAGGTGCGACTCCCAGGATGGGGTTTATGGCAACTCTGCTCAAGTGTTCGTTCACGAATCGGGTATGCTCCGCGCGCAAGAGACGGAGGCGTTCTTGTTGTGCTTCGGTCCATCTCTGCACATCTACTTTCGACGGAGCATCAGCGAAAGGCTTTCTGATACATCTCTCTCTCACCGGGTTTAGTACTCTTCGCGAAGGGTGATTCGGCTGCTTCACGATGTTAATGTACATTTGTTGCGCCTGGAGTTGGCAGTGGTCTCTAACTGGCAATATGCGAGCTTCAGCATGTAAGTGCTCTATTGGAGAGCTTTTGGAACAGCCTGTTGCAATTCGCAGAGCACAATTTTGGACGCGCTGCAGCTTGGACCAAGAGGTGTCCGACACGATGTGCTGCCAGACTGGCGCAGCATACTCCAAGGCGGGTTGCACAATAGCCTTATACGTGGTCAGGATCGTTTCTTTATTGCATCCCCAGGACGTTCCACCGAGAGCACGCAGGACGTTGAGTCTTGTTTTCACTGTGGCTTGCTTCTGCTCAGTGTTCTTATGAAACTTCAACAAAGGATCCAACACGAGTCCAAGCAGCTTGGGGAATCGGGTGGCCTGCAATTGAGTTTCGTCCCATTTAACCATAGGATGGGCACTGTGCTCTGCATTATCAGTGGAAAAGACGGTGACGGACGATTTGGAGGCAGAGACTGTGAGCATTTTGCGATCGAAGAAACATTTCAACTCGATCAAGTAGTCATTGATCTTACTGGTGGCTACCTTAATGTCGCGATCTCGGCACAGAATAGTAATATCATCCGCGTATGCAACGACCTTGATGTCTTGAGGGGGAACGGGCAGATCTTCTAGATATAAACTGAAAAGTGCAGGCGATAAAACTCCTCCTTGAGGGACACCAGCGGCGATGGGGATGCTATTGGAAACATGTCCCTGAAATAGCACATTTGCCCGACGTCCTTTAGTGAAGGCAGTTATCCACCGCTTCTGCCATGGCTTGATGGTGGACTTCAACAGACTCTCTGATAGTAGGCCCAGATTGACAGTGTCAAATGCCTTTGTTAAGTCGAGGGCCACACCAACAGTACGTTGGGGTTTGATGGCATTGAAGCCGTCCAGCACATAGCTCACAATTTCCAACAAGGCCGTAGTGGTGGAATGTAATTTACGGAAACCATGTTGGTGCTGCTGTTGGCTGTTATGCTCGGCAAGCTCCTCCACAACCAGTTTTTCGGCAATTTTGGCGATGGGTGAGAGCAGACTGATCGGCCGGTACCCTTTAGCGGTGGATGGTGACTTTCCGGCTTCGGCAGTGGAATAACACGAGCCACTTTCCAATTTTGGGGTAAAATGCATGTACGAAACGATGTATTTATGACGTCAGCAATAAAGCGGCAGTAGTTCACTGGGCAGTCTCTTCAGGACTGCAGGGCTCAAACCGTCTGGCCCTCAGGCCTTCGAGTTGCTCATCTCCTTTATCGCCTTCTCGAGCTGCGCAGGCGTGACTGCATCACGTACATCCATGAGAGGCAACTTACAGAGTTCCCGTACAGTTATTCTGTTCTGTTTCTCTCTTTTGGTTCTAGTGATGAAAAATGCTTCCCAAGAGCATTTGCGGCCTCTTTCCTGATTTCTGAAGACTCCGCCGTCGAATTCAATCGTGGAATTGTCGGCGGAGGTGAACTTTCCGGAGATCCTTTCAAGGCCTTCCACGTTGCTGCTGCATCATTTCTGAAGTTCATCTTCTCAGTGAACTTTTCCCAAGTTTCCTTCTTGTGCCTGTCAAGGTCGTTCCTGATCTCATCATCCAGCGCAGCGATGTCTGGGTCAAGATGATTTGCGGCTCTCTTTGCGTCCCTTGTCCTTATCTTCTGCAGTGTTTCCCTGGTGACATTGGGAAAGAAGGTCTTTACGCGGCCTTCAGGGATCGCAGCTTTCATAGCCTTCAAGATAGCATCAGATAGGTGGCGCTCCTTCTGGTGTACATCGCCATTCCACGGATAATCAGCCGCTTGGCGGAGCGCAACCTCCTGAACAGGCTCCAGTCTGCAAGGCCTAAATTAAGATAAGAACGATGACGAACACCTGTATAGGGAGCAAGAGAGTTAGAGAGATCAATATCGACAAAGACAGGGATGTGATCGCTGGAAAGAGTTGTGGATGTCGACCAAGAGCAGGCATTAGAGAGATTGGAAGAGACGAGGGAGATGTCTGGGGTAGATGATCGGCCGTCGGCAGGAGACGAGTGGGCTGGCCATCGTTTAAGATAACCAGATCGCACTCCTCCGCCCATTCTTCGACGTCACCTCCTCTAGCATCAGAATCAAGCGACGAGCAGAACGTGTGCGCATTGAAGTCACCCGCAAAGACAATTGAGGGAGAAAGAGAGCAGTCATACAGCTGCTTGAGAAGGGGGATAGGATTGTATGTTGAGGGACAAGAGGAAGAAGGAGGGATATCTATATTAAAAAGAGAAAGTGGTGTTTTAAGAGGTAGATGGATGGGGATGTACTGAGAGTGCCATCCACTGGAGTGTTTGGAATAATGTGAGAGGGAAGAGAGGACAGAACAAAAGTAGAGACTCCGCCTCCTTGAGATGACCTGGGAGTATGATATGCAGTATAGCCCGGGATGTTTGGATGTCTAGAGGTAGCAGAGGGAGAGAGTTTGGTTTCTGAACCATGAGAACATCCGGGTGATGAGTACGGGCAAAGAGAGATAATTCAGAAAGCTTGGTCCGAAGGCCGTTTAGATTGATGTGTACAATAGATAGGGCGGTTGGTAGATGAGGAATTTGAGTTACTGGAGGCGGAGCACACAATACAACGAAAGGAAGAATCGTGGTGCCTCACAGAACTGAGACCCGAACAAGAGAAGTGCACTCCACCTTTCGCATCCAAAACATTGGACGCTGGTTCCATACCAATTGACATCTCTGCCGCATGTGGCACATGGGTACTTCTTCTTCTTCGCGGGTCCTGGATTCCTTTCGACGCCGGCCATTTGTAGAAGAATCCTCAGGAGAGCTGCAGCCAGCCAGCACCTCTCCCATGACAAAAACCCTCTCCGCGGAGGGATTGACGTCGGTTTGCACGGAGGTGATCTTCTTTCCTCCACACTGCCACGGCACGAACGTACGACATCTCGGCAGCCAGGCTTATTGGTCGAAAGCCCTTTGCCGTGCTTTGGGACTTGCCTGGCTTTGGCAACGGTATCACATTGGCTGTCTTCCAAGCTTGGGGTAGAGTGCAGGTCCGGAAAGAAGTGTTAATGATATCTGCAAGCATCGGTAGAAGTTCCGTAGGAAGCTTCTTCAGGATGGCTGGGGAGATACCGTCAGGTCCGATAGCCTTCGAATTCCGCATTTCTTTGATAGCCTTCTCTACTTGCTTGAGAGTAAAGGCCTCAGAAGCGTTCATGAGCGGCAACCGGCTCAGTTCTCTAACCGTGACTCTGTTCTGCACGCCTCGCTTGGCACGTGTGATGAAGAAGTTCTTGCCGAGCGCATAAGCAGCCGCTTTCCCTGATTTGAAGACGTTCTCCTCGAACTCAATAGCGGAGCTCATCGAGGGAGCGGACTTGCCGGAAATTTTCCTCAACACTTTCCACGTCGTAGTTCCGTCAGCCTTGAAATTCAGCTTTTCAGTGAACTTCTCCCAGCATTCCTTCTTGTTCTTATCCAGATCCTGCTTGATCTCGTTATCCAGCACAGCTATGTCCGGGTCTAGATGGTCTGCGGCTCTCTTCTCATCTCTGGTTCTTATCTTCTGCAGTATTTCCCTGCTGACATTTGGAAAAAGGTCTTGACACGACCCTCAGGAATTGCAGCTTTCATGGCCTTGCGGATGGCACTTGTTAGATGGCGCTCTTTCTGATGAACATCACCATTCCATGGGTAGTCGACCGCATGGCGAAGTGCAACATCTCTGAACAGGGTCCAGTCTGCTAGGCCTAAATTAAGATAAGTACGATGACGAAAACCAGAGTAAGGGGCAAGAGAGTCAGAGAGATCAATATAGACAAAGACGGGAATGTGATCACTGGAGAGAGTTGTGGATGTGGACCACGTGCAAGCATTAGAGAGATTGGATGACACAAGAGAGATGTCTGGGCTAGAAGGTCGGCCGTTGGCAGGGAGACGAGTGGGCTGGTCATCATTGAGGATAACCAGGTCACACTCCTCAGCCCATTCTTCGACATCTTCCTCTGGCGCCAGAATCAGGAGCGGAACAGAGCGTGTGAGCATTGAAGTCACCCGCAAAGACAGCGGAAGGGGAGAGTGAGCAGCCGTACAACTGCTTAAGGAGGGGAATAGGATTATAAGAGGGGGACAAGATGATATAGGAGGAATATATATGTTAAATAGAGATAAAGGGGTTTTGAGGGGGAGGTGGACAGGAATGTACTCGAGAGTACCGTCCTTAGGAGTATTAGGGATAATATGAGAAGGTAAGGCAGATTGAACGAAAGTAGACACTCCGCCCCCAAGAGCTGTCCTTGGCATGTGATAGGCGGTGTAGCCCGGAATGTTAGGTTGGGGATAAGTGGTAGATGGAGAGAGCTTGGTTTCTTGAACCATGATAACATCCCGGTGATGAGAACGTGCGAATAGAGAGAGTTCAGATAACTTGTTGCGAAGGCCGTTGAGATTAATGTGAACAATGGAGAGAGGGCGGTTGGTAATTGAGCAATCAGAGCTGTTGGGGCAGAGCATAGAACACAACGAAAGGATGAGTCATGATGCCTCACAGAACTGAGGCCCGAACAGGAGAAGTGCACCCACCTTTGGCATCCGAAGCACTGGACACTTGTTTTATGCCAGGTAACATCCTCGCCGCAGGTGGCACATGGATACTTCCGTGCTGGACCTGGATTCCTCTCGACGCCGGCCCTTTGTAATAAAATCCTCAGGAGAGCTGCGGCCGACCAGCACCTCTCCCATGACAAAAACCCTCTTCTCGGAGGGGTTGACGTCGGTTTGCACGGAGGCGATCTTCTTTCCTCCACACTGCCACGGCACGAACGTACGACATCTCGGCAGCCTGAACGCTCTAGGACTCTCAGGGATGGATTTGAGCCTCCCGAGCCGCTCAAATGCAGGAGTCGCCCTATTAATAAAGAAAGAAAGAAAAAGCGCCTGCAGTTAAGGTTCGAGTTTTTGCGTAGAATTTTTAAAGCTCCTCCCCTGGTACTTGATGTTCTCACCTCGACAATACACTCAGGCCGCAGACCAAAGTCCGGTTTATACAGGAGTTTGTGCAGCAGTAGTAAGTCATGAAACTTTCTTCTTATCAAAAGAGATTGCAAGTTGAGCTCACTATTCCTGGTTTCTGCAGATGGCATTTGTTGATAATGGCAAAATCCAAGCTTCCTGATCATTAACTTCCTTGTGAACCCGTTTTGCACCTTCTCAAGTCTAACTATGCTCTTCTTTTTGTGTGGAAAATACACCGGTGTCCCATACTCAAGAATAGGTCTAACATAGGTTTTGTAGGCTCTAAGTAGCACCGCGCTGCTTCTTGTCCCCAGTCCCCTGAATATATTATTTGCGACCACGGTTGCTCTGGCAGATACCCATTCGCAGTGTTTGTCAAAACTGAGGCTTCGTGTGAGGATAAATCCCAGGTCAGTGATCTGCTCGACATTCTCGATCTCAGTCCCTTCGACATTGTAAGTATGACAGTTATTCGAAGAACCCAGGTGCAGAGTTTTCGTTTTTTCCTTCGATAACGGTAAATCCCATTCATGAGACCAGACCGCCATTGCGTCTATTGCATTTTGAATTGCATCAATGTCCTCCCTGGAGCCAGCCCGGCGAAAAATCTTTATATCGTCTGCAAATGCACAGAAATCTACTCCAAATCCACTTAATAAGTCCCCCAGCTCGTGCGTGTATATATTGAACAGAATCGGTGAAAGAACTCCACCCTGCGGAACTCCACTACACACTGGGTGATTCTGCGAATACGAAGTGTTCCTCGAACCGAAAAGGTCCTTTGTTCCAAAAATGAGGCAAATCCAAGAAACTATGCGCGGGTGTACGCCTACCATTGCTAGTTTTTGTATTAGCTTATGATGTGGGACTTTGTCAAATGCCTTGGAGAAATCGAAAAAACAACATCGACATTACTACCTTGGTCTAAAAGAGACGTCCAGTTGTTTAGGGCTTCAATCATAGCTGTCACAGTTGACTTACCCTTTTGAAAGCCATGCTGATGGGGGGAAATAACCGAACAATTTTCGAGATGTGCTCCTATTCTCTTCTTTAGAATTTTTCGAACAACCTAGCGAACAATGAAGTTATACTAACTGGTCTGTAGTTGGAAGGCTCTGTGAATGGCGCCTTTTAGGAAGAGGAGTGACATAAGATAATTTCCATCGATTCGGAACTTCACTTGTCATAAAGCTCAAGTTGAAAAGGAACTCTAGAGGCCCCGCTATTTCATGGGCGACTTTCTTCACGAACATCAGAGGGATATCATCCGGCGTTCTCGAAGACGAGTTTGGCCATTTCACAAGTTCAGTTATAATTTCTTCCTTATAGAACCAACAGGAATCTTGCATTACCCCAAAGCTCGGAGATACCAGCCCTGCTTGGTCCAGTGAAGAAGCTCTTGAAAATGACAGTTCGAAAGTATTTGCCAAAAGTTCTGCCTTGTCCCTATCAGCCCTGAGGATATTTCCGTCAGACGTCTTAAGCGCCCCAATGGTTTTTTATCATGCATTCTGTAGTTGAAAAGCTTGTAAAACGCATTCCTATCTTCCGACTCGATGACTTTCTTCTCTATGCTATCGTTGTACTTTTTAAGCTTGCGTTCAGACTTACCATTTATGTCCAGAACTTTGCCCAGGTAGCGGTGGTATTATATTCTTTTGCAGCAAACCACGCATCTGTGCGCAACCCTTGAAACGCCTCGAGGTATGGGGAAAGCCTGCGGTGACCGCTAGGAACCATGTGCATCGGTACAAAAAGTTCAATGCAGTGGTGGATTATGGCAATTAAAATTTCGTATTTTCCATTAACCGTAGCCTCTGACTGAAAAGAACTATACCAATCAACATTTATCAGGTACTCCTTTATCAGGTCAAAACGAGCTGCCTTGAAATTTCTTTTCATCTCTTTCATGGTATTTTGTTTACGAAGCTTGAGCCTGTACTGAACCAAGGAGTGGTCACTCGAACCCAGGGGAGGCAAGACACTTGTATTCGACACGAAATCAGTTTCAGAGCAGAGCACCAAATCTAGGATATTACCCCCACAAGTCTCCGATTTAACATACTGCGACAGAGAATGAGTGCAGCACACATTCAAAAAACTCCTGGAAACAGAACTATTGGCGGTATAGGTGCCCTCCCATAGCACGTCAGGGAAATTGAAGTCGCCGGTGGTTATGCAGGGGTAATTAACGGACACCATATTGTACATATAAATCTCAACGGCCTTCGTGGCAAGCTTTCTGAGCTATCTCTCTTTGCACGTACTTACCATCCAGACGTGATCATGGTTCAGGAAACCAAGCTCTCTCCATCCCCTACAAATCCTCATCCCAATATCCCGGGCTATACTTCTTACCATGCTCCAAGGTCAAATCTTGGCGGAGGAGTTTCCACTTTTGTATTATCTACTCTTCCCTCACACCTCATACCTAACACTCCCACGGACGGTACTCTCGAGTACCTCCCGGTCCATCTCCCTCTTAAAACTCCCCTTTCTCTCTTCAACATCTATATTCCCCTTCCACATCATGCCCTCCATCCTATGATCCTATTCTACTCCTCAGGCAGCTTTACGACTGCTCCCTCTCATCTTCGTCTATATTTGCGGGCGATTTTAATGCTCACACATTTTGCTCGTCTCTTGGCTCTGATGCTAGAGGAAGTGACGTCGAGGAATGGGCGGAGGAGTGCGACCTGGTCATACTAAACGATGATCAGCCCACTCGCCTCCCTGCCAACGGCCGATCTTCTAGCCCAGACATAACTCTTGTCTCTTCCAACCTTTCAAACACCTGCTCATGGTCTCCCTCGACTACATTGTCTAGTGATCATATTCCTGTCTTTGTGCACATCGATCTCTCAAATTCTCTTGCTCCGTATTCTGGTGTTCGACAACGTTCTTATCTCAATTTAGGCCAAGCAGACTGGTGCCTGTTCAGCGAGGTTGCGCTCCGCCTAGCGGCTGACTATCCGTGGAACGGCAATGTGCATCAAAAAGAGCACCACCTGTCTGATGTAATCCGCCGGGCCATGAAGGCGGCTATTCCTGTTGGCCGCGTTAAGACGTTCTATCCAAACGTCACCAGAGAAATTATTCAAAAGATTAGGACTAGAGATGCCAGGAGAGCAGCCGACCATCTAGACCCTGTCGCTGCTCAACTCGATGACGAGATCAGAAAAGATCTGGACAGGCACAAGAAAGAAGAATGGGAAAAGTTCACGGGACAGTTGGATTTCAAGGCGGACAGTGCAACTACGTGGAAGGTACTACGGAAGCTATCTGGAAAGAGCTCGCCAGCTACCGTATCCACCATTGAATTTGATAATAACGTTTTCAAGACGGGTAAGGAAGCCGCCTACTCTCTTGGAAAAAGCTTCTTTGTCACAAGTACACGGCGTGGTCCGCAGAATAGAGTGACAGTTAGAGAGCTGTGCCGCCTCCCGCTCATGAGCACGGCCGATGCGTACACTGTGGCGCACGTAGAGAAGATCATTAAGGACATGCGGTACTCCAAAGCTGTCGGTCCCGACGGCATTTGTCCTGCTGTACTGAAGAAGCTCCCGACTGAGATCCTCCCACTCGTCGTTGATGTGATTAACATTTCATTCAGCTCGTGCATTATTCCCCAAAACTGGAAGACAGCCAACGTCATCCCGTTGCCAAAGCCAGGCAAACCTAAGTCGTCAGTTAAGGGTTATCGACCCATTAGCTTGATGTCACCTTTCGCTAAGGTAGCCGAAAAGCTCATTGTGGAGAATTTAGCAGAGCATAACGAGAAACAATTGTTTCAACACGGGTTCAAAAGGCTGCATTCTACAACTACTGCGTTGCTAGAAATTACTAGCTATGCAATCGACGGGTTCAACGCTTTGAAGCCATTGAGAACTGTTGCTGTCGCGTTGGATCTCACCAAGGCTTTCGATACGGTTAACCTAGGAATCCTGTCAAGAAACGTTTTGGAGTCGTCAATACCACCGTGGCAAAAGCGCTGGATATCGGCCTGTATCAAAGGTCGACGGGCAAGAGTCATGTTCCAGAACCATGTCTCCAACAGTATTCCTATGGCAGCTGGAGTCCCCCAGGGCGGTGTTTTATCACCAGCTCTCTTCACTCTGTATCTAGAAGATATGCCTGAACCACCACAGGATATCAAGACTGTCGCCTACGCCGATGATATAACAATCATGTGTCGAGACCGGGATATAAAGGTAGCCGCCACCAAGATCAACGAGTACCTGAAGACGCTGAAGAGGTTCTTCGACGACAAGATGCTAAAGATCTTCGCATCGAAATCATCAGTATCCGTCCTCACAACGGACCCATCCGAGCACAGAGCTCATCCGGAGGTAGAGTGGGATGGAGACCGTCTGCCTGCTGCTCGATTTCCAAAACTGCTCGGTCTTGTGCTCGATCCGTCGCTCAAGTTTCATAAAAATACCGAGCAGAAGCAGGCTGTCGTTAAAGCCAAACTCAATGTTCTCAGGGCTCTAGGCGGTACCTCATGGGGTAGCAGCAAGGAAACGATACTCATGACATATAAGGCGATTCTTCAGCCAGCCATGTAATACGCCGCACCGGTTTGGCAGCATCTAGTTTCAGAATCTTCCTGGTTTAAGATGCAACGCGCACAAAATGCCGCTCTTCGCATTGCCACCGGATGTGCAAAGAGTTCCCCAGTCGAGCATCTGCATGCCGAAGCCCGTCTATTGCCTGTGAAGGAGCACTGTCAGCTGCAAGCCCAACAATTATGAATCAATATTATTAAGCAACCAAACCACCCGTCCTGGAGAGTGCTTAACCCCGTTAGAGAGAGAGAGAGCCAAAAGAATGCCATTTGCCGATGCTCCATGCAAAGTTAACTTGCAGAGATGGCACGACTCACAGCAAGAACGACTCCGTCTTTTGCGCGAGGAGCACACCAAGTTCGTACGGTGTCATCTTGAGAAGGCGGCGGTGAATCCTGTACTAGGAGAAGTACCGCCCCCAGTCTGCGAATCCGAGACTCAACTCGGAAGAAGGGCTAGATGCACACTGGCATCGTTGCGCTGCGGTCACTCGTCAATGCTCATGTCCTACGTCAGCAAAATCGACAGCAGCAAATCTGATGTCTGTCCGGACTGCGGTACTATCGGCCATGATACAGCACATTTATTTCGCTGTCCGGTGAGACCTACCACGCTGACCATAATGGATCTATGGACGAATCCACTACTGGTCGCCCAGTTTCTTCACCTATGACAAAACCCTCGATGTGGCTGCAAAGAAGAAGAAGAAGAGAACTTCCTTTCTCAGCGTTTCCGGCACAACAACCCTATCGTTTGCCATCACGCAGCCTTGCACTATCGATAACGATTCACGCTTATTGTACAACTGCTTAAAGCCACATTTCATAACTTTCGGCCATTTTCCAGTATCGATGAAACTCTTCAGCTTTCGCAACAGAACCTTTTCCGTGTGCTCACGAATCATCTCAGCTGTCACGGGCAATCTGCGTACAGCATCTGCGAGCACTAGTTTCACGTCCCTCTCCACTGAGGCGACAACGCAATCCTCCTCTACTAGGGGATGCCTTCGGATCAATCTCGATAATCCATCAGCCTGTCCAAACGAATCCGTCTTGTTGTATTCGATTTCAAAATCATAGCCTATCAGCATTGTTGCTCAACGCATCAAACGGTCAGCTGAATGGACCGGTACGCCCTTCTTGCTGCCGAATATGGCCAGCAACGGCTTGTGGTCAGTACGGAGCGTGAAATGCCTCCCGTACACATACTTGTGGAACTTTTTGATTGCCTCGTCAAGCCCCAAAGCTTCCTTTTCGATTTGGGAATATTTCTTCTCTGCAGAAGTCAGTGATCTCGAGCCGTGAGCAATCGGCTTTTCTGTTCCGTCTGGTATTCTATGCGAGATCACATACCCTATTCCATAATCGCACGCATCTGCCGCTACGATCAGTTTTTTCTTAGGGCCGTAATGTGTCAAGTTCAAATCTGACACCAACATTTTCTTCAATTTCACGAACGCTGTTTCGTGTGTTTGCTTCCATGTCCACTTGACATCTTTTTTCAACAAAGCATCTAACGGTCCACGCAACTCTTTCAGTTGGGAATGAAAGCCGAATAGTACGTGACCATGCCTAAGAACGCGCGTAGTTGTGCCACATTCTCCGGGGCTGACATCCTGACAATGGCAGCAACCTTCTCAGGATTTGGACGACGACCTTCCTTATCAACAATGAATCCAAGGAAGTGAATCTCTGATTTAGCGAACGAGCACTTACCCAGTCTCACTCGAAACCCGTACTCCGCTATGCGTTCAAACAAAGCGAGGAGATTCTTCTTGTGCAACTCTGGTGTCTTTCCGACCACCACAGTGTCATCCAAATAAGCGGCTACTCCATCTAGGCCTGCTATCATTTTATTCATGATGCTTTGGAAAATGCCTGGTGCTGTCTTGATACCAAACGGCAAACGTTTGTATCGATATAGACCTTTGTGCGTGTTTATGACGACCATTTGCCTGGCCTCATCTGTCAACTCAACTTGGAGATACGCATCAGAAAAATCGATCTGCGAGAAAACTGTTCCACCATTCAGCGAGGCGAATATATCCTCCGGAATTGGAATGGGGTACTCGTAATCCTCCAAGGATCTGTTCAGACCAGTCGAAAAATCGGCACAGACTCTTATCTTGCCATTCGCTTTGCGTACGCAAACAATTGGAGCCGCCCATTCGCTGTGAGATATTGGTTCAATAACTTCCATCTCCACAAGGCGTTCAATTTCCTTTTCGACAGTCTCCAGCGACGCATGTGCAACAGGTCTTTTCATTCGGAAAATAGGCTTCGCACCTTGCAGCAGCTTCAGCTCTGCCTTTTCTTTGGTGCACGTGCCCAGGCCTTCTTGAAACACAGCTTCAAATTTTTGTTTTAGTTCCGATATCAGCTTGGCATCATCATTGGTACTCACGTGAGCTACCATTTTCTCCATATGATATGCCATATCAGCGTTCTGACATATCCAATCGAGTCCTACTAGGCTCTTGTGAGGGGTAACGTAACAACCTCCCTCACCAACGGCACCTTTCAGTTTGAACTGACATTTCAGTTCACCAAAAACCTTCATCTGGTTTCCACTAGCGTCCTTGATGACCAAACTAGTGCGAGTGAGTTTCGGTCTGCCCATTTTGTTCCACATATCTACATTCAACAATGTAACATCTGAGCCAGTATCCAGTTGAAACTCCACTTTGTGCCCGTTGACGTACTGCCTTACTGCATTCGCGTCAGCCTCAGCACTTCCTGCGAGAACTACTCGCCCGCAGCGCTTCTTGTGAGGTTTTCTTTCGGCCCTCGACTTGAATCTTTTACTGTATTGTGATGCTCTCCCACAATACTTCTCTTTGTGCCCTTTACCTTTGCATGAGTTGCAAGCCCACACCTTGCTTCGGTTTTCTCGACTTGTGTGACCAGTCCTACCACAGTTCCAGCATTCGATAACGCGGCCTTCCCGTTTTAGCTCGCTTTCAACTTTTCTCACATCGGTTGGGTCGCTTTCGATCATCTTTGACGTGTTCAACAACGTCACTATTCGATCACACTCTTTATACATCTCATGCAAGCTTGGTCTTCGATTTTCCTTTGCTTCCTTATCCAAGAAGGCAAGCAATCGCGGTCTAATTTCTCGATCTTTGTTGGATTTCAGACCGTAAATCCACAACAAAGACTTCAAACTCTCTGGGTCTAGCTCACCGAAACTCGCGTATTCACACATTTCATTCACCCGACCGGTGTACTCCATGAAATCTTCCGAATCCCATTTCTCTATCTTGAAACATTGGTAACGGGCTGTGAATACTGATTTCCTGACATCGAACATGTCCCTGAGAATTGCTATCATCTCGTTGTATTGAACATCGGATGGTAATCTGGGAAGGATTTGTCGCTTGTACCGTTCAAACGCATCATTATCCAACTTCCCAATCAGTAATCTCGACCTCGCATCTTCTGCAAGGGGGGCACCATCTTTCATTATGATGTCCTCATGTCTGGCATACCACCGAGAGAAACACTGATCAGTCTCGGGATCAAACGCAAACATGGCTACCCGACTGTTCAACTCCGATATCAAAGTCGAAGGAGCTGATAACGATTCATTTTTTAGGTTCACCTCATTTTTCATGGTCATCATTTTAACCATCTCTTGCATCAGCGCGATTTGCTGAGCATTCTGCTCAAGGAGCTTCTGAACTTCAGAGTCCATTGCTCGCTCATAAGTACTGCTCAAGCGTCTCGAACGCGAGCTCTCTTAACTGTTTCCAAGCACTTTGGCGTACGACCACCAATCGATCGTGTCAGCAAGTTTCCAGATTCAAGAGTCTGGCTTGCTTCTTGCTCACTTATCGATCACCAATCGATCGATTTTTTTTACCTGATCGCCAACTGTTGTGTTCTGTGGACACAATGTGGCGTACACCTTTATTGGGAAACAGTAGATGGCCACAACACGTGGCAATGTACAGCAACGGGTGAGGCGAGTCTTGTCCTGCTTGATGTCGACGTCGTCGATGGCGTGGCGTCGAGTCGGTGAGCAGTGCAGGAACGGTGGTCTTCAGTCGAGTCCAGGAGGCAGTCGAGTTGCTGGCGAGGCTGGTGAAGTCGAAGACTGAACTGAGCACTGGGCCTCACTAGAGCAAAGTAGCGGTATTTATAGGGCTTCAGGGCAATGATACCGATAAGATGTGATACGTGCATCTACTTGTGATACACGTCTACACTTGTGATACACGTCTATATCACAACAGGACGAATCCTGTGAAGGTCGCCCAGTTCCTCAACCTATGACAAAAACCACTTTTAAGCTGCAGAAGGAGAAGAAGCCTTACCTTCTCATATTATCGCTAATACTCCTAAGGACGGTATTCTCGAGTACATTCCTGTCCACCTCCCCCTCAAAACCCCTTTATCTCTATGTAGCATCTACATTCCTCCTATATCATCTTGTTCCCCCTCTTATAATCCTATTCCCCTCTTTAAGCAGTTGTACGACTGCTCACTCTCCCCTTCAGCTGTCTTTGCGGGTGACTTCAATGCTCACACGTTCTGTTCCGCTCTTGTTTCTGACGCCAGAGGGGAAGATGTCGAAGAACCCACTCGTCTCCCTGCCAACGGCCGACCTTCTAGCCCAGATATCTCTCTCGTGTCATCCAATCTTTCTAATGCTTGCACGTGGTCCACATCCTCAACTCTCTCCAGTGATCACATTCCCGGCTTTGTCTATATTGATCTCTCTGACTCTTGCCCCTTATTCTGGTTTTCGTCATCGTATTTATCTTAATTTAGGCCTAGCAGACTGGACCCTGTTCAGAGATGTTGCACTCCGCCATGCGGTCGACTACCCATGGAATATTGATGTTCATCAGAAAGAGCGCCATCTAACAAGTGCCATCCGCAAGGCCATGAAAGCAGCAATTCCTGAGGGTCGTGTCAAGACCTTTTTCACAAATGTCAGCAGGGAGATACTGCAGAAGATAAGAATCGGAGATGAGAAGAGAGCCGTAGACCATCTAGACGCGGAGATTGCTGTGCTGGATAATGAGATCAAGCAGGATCTGGATAAGAACAAGAAGGAATGCTGGGAGAAGTTCACTGAAAAGCTGAATTTCAAGGCGGACGGAACTACGACGTGGAAAGTGTTGAGGAAAATTTCCGGAAAGTCCGCTCCCCCATGAGCTCCGCTATTGAGTTCGAGGAGAACGTCTTCAAATCAGGGAAAGCGGCTGCTTACGCACTCGGCAAGAATTTTTTCATCACACGTACCAAGCGAGGCGTGCAAAATAGAGTCACGTTTAGAGAGCTGAGCCGGTTGCCGCTCATGAACGGTTCTGAGGCCTTTACTCTCACACAAGTAGAGAAGGCTATCAAAGAAATGCGGAATTCGAAGGCTATCGGACCTGACGGTATCTCCCCAGCCATCCTGAAGAAGCTTCCCACGGAACTTCTACCGATGCTTGCAGATATCATTAACACTTCTTTCCGAACCTGCACTCTTGGAAGACAGCCAATGTGATACCGTTGCCAAAGCCAGGCAAGTCCCAAAGCACGGCAAAAGGCTTTCGATCAATAAGCCCGTTATCGCCCGTCGCTAAATTAGCTGAAACGTTGATCGTGACGGACCTGGCTGATCGAAATGAGCGACAGCAGCATCACCATGGGTTCAGGAAACTTCACTCTACTACTACTGCTCTATTGGAGATCGTGAGCTTTGCGGTCGATGGGTTCAACATGAGAAAGCCCCTGAGAACGGTGGCCGTCGCCCTTGACCTGAGCAAAGCGTTTGACTCTGTTAACTTGGGACTGCTGTCCGAGAAACTGCTCAAGTCGTCGCTACCATCATGGCAGAAGCGATGGGTTGCAGCGTTCACGAAGGGCCGCCGGGCTAAGGTTCTCTTCCAGAATCACGTGTCCGATAGCATTCCAATAGCGGCCGGTGTTCCGCAAGGCGGAGTGTTGTCCCCTGCCCTATTCAGCCTGTATCTTGAGGACATTCCCGAGCCTCCCAATGATGTAAAGATTGTTATTTATGCCGACGACATCACCATCATGTGCCAGGACCGTGACCTGCAGATAGCTGCTAACAAGATCAGCGCCTATCTCGTCGAGTTGAAGCTCTTCCTCGATAATATGATGCTCACAGTCTCTGCTGCAAAATCTTCTGTTTCA